>CAUYTI010156724.1:0-67319 GCA_963575145.1 Galago senegalensis
GGTCCCAGCTACTTGGGAGGCGGAGGCAAGAGACTCGCTTGAGCCCAGGAGTTGGAGGTTGCTGTGAGCTGTAATGCCACGGCACTCTACCCAGGGGGACAGCTTGAGGCTCTGTCTCAAAAAAAAAAAAAAAAAAGATAATACAAGCATCTTAGTGATCTATACAAAAGGTAAATTCTCCTTCAATAGACAATGACCTCAGGCTCATCAGTTGCAGCATCAGAAATGCTATGGATGAAACTGAGAATAATGAAATTTACTGAGATGAGGAAAATGACTCTTCAGAAGACACCAGTAATGTAGAAATTAAAGATGATACTTCTGATAGTGACAGTGACAGAGGGCACTGGCCCTTCTATGATGAGTAAATATAAAATTTCTTGTACTTTTTATCTGTTCTTGTGTTTTGTAATTATTTTTTACATAAATTTTCTTGTACTATAATATGTTAATAATAAATGATAAAATTCCTTTATAAAGCAAAAAATAAGTACCAAAATATAGATTAGTACAAATTTGAATTAAGAAATCAAAACAAAAGATTCTTCTTCCTTAATGTTTGAGCCAAAAACGTGTGTGCACATCACACAGGGGGCACATTATACATGATGAAACTGGCTACTACATATCTAGACAATGCTTAGGACAGTGTTCAGTGTGTAGTATGCATTATCTGTGTGTTTATTAAATTAAAATAAATGGAAATTAAAGAAATGGATATAGTAATTATTAAATAGAAAATATTCACTCAGCCTAAGACATTTGATAAAATTTTTTTATGCATGTGGACAATAATTCAACCTGGAATCTCTTCTTTTGGAAGCATTTTTCTTTTAAAGATGATCTAACATGGTAGCTTCTTTGCCCATGTATACAACAGGCTGGAACAACAGTGAAATGTGTTTACTGTTGTCTTCAAGGTCTTTGTCTTGGAAGTCCACAGTTCAGTTGGGTGACACATCAAATATGATTGGGATCTGATCCGTACTGGTGATTTGGGACAACTCAAAGTTGTTAGGTCTTTCAAGGACTGATGACATGAGAATGAAATTCTAAAACTTGATTCTTACAGGCTGTTGGAAGTTTGGGGCAAGTTCTGTTCCTCTCCTCATGCTCAAACGTTCTCTCTTTATAAAGTTAAAGCACCATCACGATCATCAATTTTTTTTAATGCAATCTTTTACCCTCTTTTAGTGTTATCTTGATCGAAACCGAGATCTCAGTTTGACGCTGAGGTCCAGGTCCAGGGCTTCACCTCCTGCTCCACCTCCAGCCAGGCTGGAGGGGTCCCTCACTCTGCCTCCTTCTTCTTGGCATCTAAAGAAGCTTTTCTCCCGTTACCTCCACAATCTGATGACACCTCTGCAGGAGGAGGTCTGAAGTGTATTAAAGATTGCAGTGTATGAAAACCATTTCTACATTTTCCAAGGGATTTTCCAATAATTTTTTAAAAATTATCAGCTACATTCCTGGCTCCTGCGTGAAGTGTATAAAGTGAAATATGTTGATCTTTTTTGGCCAAAAATGCTTTTGTTGCAAATTCAATGTAAGTTTAACAAATCTGTAATCACATTCCAGAGTCATATTTTGCAGATGGATACCTTTATTGCTGTCTAGAGTTACACTTTTAATTTGTAAGCATAAATAAAATAATTAAAAACATTTATATAGATGCAGAATTAGTGCCATGTATAATGTGCATCCTTCTTTTTCTTTCAAAAACAGGCAAAGGAGTGAACATTATACATGGGAAAATGCAGTATGTATGTTTTGTATGTTGATACAATTGATCTGTTTTAAAATATCATCATTATAAAAACAATATTTGTTTATTCCCAACAAATGTTTGAATCATTCTACAAAACCTTGTAAAGTAAAACATAAAAGTTATATACAACTTCAGAAACCCACATCCATTGATAACATTCTGCCCAATTTTGCATAATTTTGTGATCACATGTGTGTATGCATTATAAGTTTAGGTTATCCTAGTAATTAAAACATGCAATACTTCTCTCTTACGCATTTCTCTAAGTAAAAATTAGCTCATCTTATCCCAACATCTATTCTGTGTTTTCACCATTTCACAAAGGAGATATCTGAGGCAAAGAGAGTTGTGACTTACTTGTCCACTGAGAACTGGTATTCATATTTAGGCGATGTGACTCCAGAGTTCAAGGTCTATCGTGCTTATTTTGTGCAGATCCCTCAGAACACTCATTCTCACACTTTATGGTCTCATTAGTAAGGCAAATACTATATATTTATGTGCTAATTATTTTCCTGTGTAAATATTATACCCACAATTATGATGTCTATGCAGATTTGAGTCTGCTTTCTCACTAACATTATATGTTTAATATTTTGCAAATATTTTTAAAACATGATTTTAATGTATTCATAATATTCTAAGATGTGAATATATTATTTATAGAAAGTATTCCTCTATGGTTAACCATTTTGTTTTCTGCTTTCAAGCCTTTAATATTATGAGTATTATTATAATAAACAACTATTAGCATATTCCTAATTTATCATTATCAACTTGAGGAACTCTTGGACTTTGGAAAGTGGGTTAAAGGGGGAACCCTCACAGTTACGGCACACATAACTAATGGTCTCACGAGAAAAGATACCTTAATTTCCACTGCTGCTAGCATATCAGCCCTGGGTCTGTCGTAAGGTATTCATTTAATAAGTAGATTTGTAGCTTTCCCTTTCTTTGTTTCAGACACTGTGTGACATCTGAGGACAGAGTAAACTTGGCAGACACTGAAATTCGGGTCTTTTTCTTGGGGAATTCAGGGAAGCAAAAATAAAAGAAGATATAAGCAAAATTACATTTTTGTTCTGAGTGTTCAACAGGGAATGTGAAGATGCTGTATAGACAACAGTGAGAACTGAGGCTGATTCATGGTGGATAATATTTTAATAATATGAAGAGTATTATGGAGGAGAAACAGTGCTTGACTAGGAAATCTAACAGGCGTCTCAGAATTCTAAAGGGCTTCTAAAAATCCCTTCCAAGGATTTTTGTTTGGAAAGGAGAATTTTCCAAACATACAGATACTTTGATAAGTATAGACTGCACTTTAAATACATAAACCTACTCTCCCTACTAAGTTTGTTTTCCTCCTTAAATCAGTTGGTTTCACTAAAGACCGTATCACTAGTATCCAATCATTTTTGCCTTCATCATAGTGTATTTCTCCCCCTCATTTTCTGCTGGGCTTCTTCCTTCAATATCCTATTGGCTTGTCATTTTTTAAATCTTTCACCATCATGTACAGTTTAGGTGCTTGTGGTCTTGATCCTAATGGTGATTTAAATCCAGTTGCAGAGGACAGCAGCGCTGATGCCTGGCCTGACCTTTGCCACATTCAGCACCCTTACCTCTCTTCCCAGGCATTACGTCAGAGCCAACTGGATTTTAGTCATGCACTTATAGATTTCTGATTTAATTTTTTCTGGTTGGCAATTATGCAAGTTCAGGCGCTCCATACCCTTTTACTGAAATCATTATTTTTAAATTCCTGAAAGCATTTGCATAATTCAAGCAGGGTAAAAATTCCATTGCAGGATTAGTAAAATGTTCACCACTAGGTATTTTTAAAAGTGACGTTTCATTTCTCTCTAAATATACTTCTTCTTCTATAAAGGGGGTTGGTGTTTACGTTTAGAATTATGAAGAAAGAAGCAATCCCCAAGACTTATCCATTAAGCTGGAGAGAACTAGAAATACAGGCTTTGTCTATTTTCTTTTGTATATTACTGCAGTTTAGTTGTCTGATAGCTTTTTTATGATGGGGAAGAATCTGCTCAATGTGTTTTAATTTCTTTCAAAGACAAGCACCCATCTGCAAGGAAATTACACTGTGTCCTAGCCGAACATGTAGAAATTAGTTTTCTGAAGGGGGAGGAGACGGAAAGCTGATGGGGAGAAGAAGAGGAGAAACTACAGAAAATAAAGAAACCAAAGCTTGTGCATCAAAACAAAGCAGGAGTAGCTTGTGGGCCTCCACTAGAGCACAGCACCCATTCCGAATCCTGACACACTCACTTCGCCTTCAAGAACCCGTTGTCTTACTACCCGGCATTTTCCTTGGTTTATTTTTATTGTCTGAAATGTAGCTTTAACATTGGAAGTACTTAAGCACTTTAACTTTTCAAAGATATTATTTACTTAGAGTGTAAACAGAAAAATCCTAAGGACGATCTGAATAGATTTTTCCTCAATCTGAAGTAAAGGGCTTAATTACTAATATTTTTTGGCTTCTTATGTTAACTCATGATCATTTCTTTCTCTCACTTTAGATGATGCCTTCAAGACTAAGACTGATCCTGCAAAGTTTAAAAGTGGAAAAGAAAAGCTTAAAGACTGTCTTCTCTGATTGTTATCCTGGCTCTGTTTTTCTCGCTACAGAATTATTAGTTTCCCAACCTAATACTTTGTAAATCATGAATGTCAAACTATGTTGCTCTTCTCTGCACAATTTTTCTCTTTTCAGATAAGCTAAGCAGTTATGTGAAGTTACAATAAATTGTCAATTGAGAGTTTCTCTATATGTGTGCTTAATGATTTATTTTAGCATCTTAATTGTTGACATTTTTGTCATGATGCTGTCTCATTTTCTACCCTTTGTTACAGAGGGTATTGTGGGTTTATCATATTTAATTTTTTTTTACTCACTTTATCCTGTTTAGAAAAGCAGATATACTATACTAGTTCACATGGCATTTCATGTTTGTATAATATTTACATGATTTTAAGCCTGTTTGTATTTGTCTTCAAAAGTGGAGTCCCAAGAATGGAGGAAAAAGTATCCAATGTACACACCCCTATTATGAAACTAATTTATACCTTTTATATGAAAGCTATCACCAAATAGCCTAAGAATATGGGAAGGAGGGAGGGAGAAGGGAGGGGGGAATGGGTGGAGGGAGGATTGGAGGGATCACTTCTGAGGTTTATCTTACAGGGGTACAAGTGAATCTTTCTTTCTTTTTTTTTTTTTTTTTGAGACAGAGCCTCAAGCTGTCCCCCTGGGTAGAGTACCATGGCATTACAGCTCACAGCAACCTCCAACTCCTGGGCTCCAGCGAGTCTCCTGCCTCCGCCTCCCAAGCAGCTGGGACCACAGGTGCCTGCCACAACGCCCGGCTATTTTTTGGTTGCAGCCATCATTGTTGTTTGGCGGTCCGGGCTGGGGATTCGAACTCGCCACCTTAGGTGTACATGGCTGGCGCCTTAGCTGGTTGAGCTATAGGCGCTGAGCCCAAGTGAATCTTTCTAAGAGTAGAATGTGAACATTTTAAAACAATAACTGAGAAAATGAAAAAAAAAAGTGGAGTCCAGTTGGCTGTGTCTGATTATATCCATGTACATTGTTTAGCTAAGGTGTGATCATGGCTTCAATTTTTCTACTTTCCTACTGGATCACGGGATGCTGAGTTTGGTCAGCCCGGGTGATTCTGGAAGTTGTGTCTAGCTGAACTTGCCAAATCTGAACATACGGCTCACTCTATACTTATAATATTCTCCTAGGAAGACTCTTATTTATACAGCAAAGTTGGGGGAAAGTTTCATGCTAGGAATTAGCCCAGTGACCAAGTTAGTCTTTTGTATACGTTTCATACCTGCCATAGGTACGAAGCACTAATTCAGCAAGATGGCCCCAACATACAATAACTTTGTAGTGGACTTTGAAACATGCCTGGCCTATTCAATTTCTCACTAGTGCTGTTCACTGTACGCAGAGGGATTCCTGGGGTGGTGTTATTATTGCTGTTGTGTAGGTGAGCAAATGGAGGTTCCCAGATGTTCTAGAACTCATTTCAGTTTCATGAGGGTAGGACATTGTGAGCCTGACTTTCAAGCCTGTGTCTACCTAATTCCACATACCATTTTCTCTCACTTTGCTACCCTAAAAATCTGAGCTCCAGTGTAAAGAGTTTGCCATATTTGAAGGAGAATAGGTTTCATCTCCTTCATCAATTTTCTTTTCAAATAAAAGAAATGTAGAATTGCTTTTCATTCTTTTGAATGAATGAAAGGAGAAAGAAGGGGAAGCTGATGGGAGGAGAGTGAGAACTACGGAAAATAAAGAATCCAAATTGTCTAGATCAAAACCGGGGTACCTGTCAGATCTACTAAGTGTAGAGTATAAATGTCATAACATAGTGATTAAGAAAGTGCGGTGAAGGCTGTCTTAACCAGTTTGTCGTAAGTATTTCAAATTGTATAAAAAACAAGCACATCATACCCCATAAATGCATTAATGTTCACAGCTATGATTTAACAAAAAAAAAAAAATTGTAAAAAGGCAGGAGTAGCTGATGGGCCTCCCTCAAGAACACAGTATCCCATTTTCTTTGATCTGTTTTCTTTTCAAAAGAGGTGCCTCTGTGACATTGTAATTGCTAAGTTAAATGAATTTAGGATATTATGTAATTATTGTAAATATTCTGTCATAGATCTGACTCTGAAGTTAAAGATTGGACTCGGGTTCTTACCTATGTTTGTACTTCATAGATTGCTTTAAACCTACAAAATTTACATTCAACATTTAAATATATAAAATGTATATAGTCCTTTAAAAGATTTGATTTTGACAATGATTATCCTACTTAAATTTTAAGCTTTACAATACAGACAGCAAAGATTTCATGTTTATTATTAGTGCCTTATGTTTATTATTAGAACCTTATGATGTGACATCTTATTTTTGCATTAATATTTTCTGATGTTTTATATTAATTTATATCACATTTATTTTCAGTTTCTAAATTCATATTCCATGTTATTTTTATGTATCTGTTCAAAAACTGAGTTTTCACAAACGAAGTTACATAAAATAAAGAATTTTAAAATAGAACATGCCAAAAATATTAAAGCCTATTCAGTTTATAATCAGTATCCATACTTTCTTTCAGAAAATAATAGAAATCAATGTATAACATTTTTGACAATGTTTTGAACTTTTATTTATAAAAACTATGAATAACTTTGACATTTAAAGCATTATTTGACACTTTAAATAACATCAAACAATGATCGGCTTGTATATTAAAATTTTGACCGGGTGATATTTTTTCTTCAGTAGTGTGGTAGTCACATATTCACCGTCATTCTTTTGCACTGGTCAGATATAAATCCTGCCTTCCCTATGGACAAGAGTGACCTGCTATTTTCAGAATGACCTGCTATTTTCAGAGCTAATGTGAAGTCCCTCTTCCCGTTATCAGTGCCCATATAAACACCACACAAGCAAAAACCAAGAACACTCAACAAACAAAGCCCCACACCATTGAAAGAATTTATCTTACACTCACTTCTGATGGAAATGGTAAAACTATTCATAATTAAGTCACCTGTGTACCTGAGACTGGGATTTCATCTACTTTCTTGTTCCGTAGTCACTTGTGGCCATGTCACTTTCAGTACTTTACTGATACTATTGACCAAGACCTTGATTTCATTTTTTTCCCAGCAAGAAACAATGCCGATGTGAGAGATTATTTAATTTTCACTATATATGACCATTCTACAGGTCATATATCAAAAATTAGGTTGTAGGTTTTACAGTATTTATATTCATCAAATCTAGATAATAATAATAAATAAAAACATTAAACATTATATCAATAATTGTACCAGTAATCTCTAATAAACTTAAAAGATACAGAAAGCTGAGATTTGGGAGTCCAACATGCTTGGTATATTACCAAGATGTGCGGCCTTGGGAAGGTTAATCTCAGTTTCTTCTTCCTTCTCTGCGATAGGGATATCTTATGTTCTGCATCTAATTATTTTGATAATAAAAATATGCAGCATTTAGCATAGTTGCTCGAATATTATAGAACTCAACATTCTAGTTTGCCATTGATTGTTTTGTAGAAAAGACCCCTCTTATAGCTCAGCCAAGAGCAAGTTAAAACTTTTGAAGTGTTTTATATAGTTATGAGATACAAAGATTTTAAAGGTTCTGACTTTTAGGATATGCCTATGCAAATATTTTAAAGCACTCAAGGTCTCTGACTTAATGTAATCTCATATTTATAAAAACATTTTTCTTTTTAATAACTACTACCTATGATTATTTAGCCAAAATATGTATTTAATTGTTAACTCTACAAGTAGAGAAAATTATACAGGAAGATTCTTAAAGAAGAAAGCTTATTGATATGACATATGCCTAGGAGATGTTTAAGACTTGTGTATTCTCAAAATAATCAACATTGGTGATATGACACTAGGGAAGTAAAATCTATTTTGCATGAACATTTTGTCCCCAGCTACTATGTGAACTATTATAGCTTTTCACAGAAGAAAACCTACAAGTGTAAAATAAATCATTTGAGTTTGGCAGGTGCATTCTTGCTGAATCAGCTGACTTGGTGTGATGCCAATTTCTATTGATTTTTACTAAGTAAAAAGTCCCTGAATAAAATGTTTAGTAATATTTGATGTATAACAGTGGCCTTAACCCTAACTTGGAAGTTGAGATTAAGAAATATTTTTCCACAAAAATAAACAACCATAAGAAAAAATGTGAACATTTAAATAAATTACACAATATTGAAATTTCAAAATAATTTTTACTCCCAAGGGTTCAATATCGATATACTATTAATATATATTGGGAATATAAAAATAAGTTAAATGTGCTTCTCATAGAGACAATTTTCAGGAAAAACCAAATAATGTGTGATATCTGGCTAGTTTTTTTGAGAGGGGGTATCTTGGTCCATTTATACTGCTATGACAGAAAATCACAGACTGGGTAATGTATAAAGAACAGGGGCTTATTTCTCACAGTTCCAGATGCTGGTCCATGATCAAGGCACTGCCAGTGAGAGTCTGGCTTCTCTGCTTCCAAGATGGCACCTTGAACACCACATTCTCCAGAAGAGAGGAACCTCGTGTCTCTAGATGGCAGAAGATGGAAAGATGAAAGAAACCAACTTCTTGTCACTCACCTTTATAAGAGCCTCTACTCCCTTTCATGAGGGAGGAGCCCTCAAGGCCTCCTCACCTCTTAAAAACCCCATCTCTCAATACTATCATATTGGTAACACTCAAATTTTGGAGCGGACACCTTTGCACTAAAGCAAGGGGAAATAACTGGGTGATCAAGATAGCAAAGATATTTGGGACAGAGGAGATACACAGCTTTGTTGGAAAGAATGTGTGGTATGATGGAAAGATCTTAGACCAAAAAATAAGAGTCCTTTCCTTCTTTGAATATGTGGTTTCTTAGTATCCTCATCTTTAAAATTAGGTTAATAATTCAATAAATGCATGTCACCATTCAATAAATACTAGCCAATAATCATCTTAGATTAGATGTTATGCCAAATGCTTCATGTCAAGCAATGTCAGAAAATTTTGAAATAAACACATTTGGTGGGTTGAAGTATTAGCTTAATACTTGGTGTCTCTCCATTGACTAATCTACATACTTATTCTTTAAATAACTATTCTTAAAGAAAAGCAAAAATTGTGGAGTAAGAGTGACCTGGATTTAAGTCCTGATTCCTCATTTACCTCTGAGTTGGAGTCAGCCTAAAAATGTGTAATAGTTTGCTGTCCTGTCCCTTTTGAATAAATATGTGCACTGACTGTTAGCATGGATAGAATTTCATCACGTGAACATGGAATTGACAAGTGAGCATCAGTTCTGTCCCTGTGTTGTCTGTGTAAGTTTGTGCCCAACTCTCATGTTTATAAAATGAATAATGGGGACTGTTTAGAAAAAGACTGAGAACTGTGTGTGGCCTGGAATGACAACTTCAAAAATCACTATCAATAGTGTCACACTAGATTCCAGACACTAATTTGAAGAATTTAACACTAGTGGGAAGATGATATGCTTATGTGTCAGTTTTAATAAACAGCATAGGAGTTATTAAAAGTGACAAGATAAGAACAGAAAGCACAGAAAAACAGGTGACAGCATGTCAGATGCACGGAATGGGTGCTATAGGATTTGAGAGACGGGATGATGGATGTGGAACAGACAGGTTCAGAAAGGGTTTGTGGGAGGAGATGTGTTGGGTTTCAGCACTTAAAAGTCGACAAATATTTGGATAAACAGAGAGATTGGGACCGTTAACAAAGGCTTGAGAAGAATCCATAGGGCATGATATGGGGACAAGAGATAGTTTCAATGTGTGTGGCACCAGGGAAACAGCAGGCATGTGGTTGGATGGGTAGAAAATTGAATGCAGATGGTAGATGGCAGAGATTTTTCTGCTTCTATGTTTGGGCTGAGAAGCCTTCCAGAGGCTGGTAGGAAGAGAATGAGAGATAACTTCCTCCAAAAACAGGCAGGCTGGAAAGGTTTAGAGCTCTGGTTTAGCTGTTCCTAAAATATTGGAAAGCTTATCTTCCGTTCTGCAACTCATCCTTTCTGGTTCAGGGGCTCCTTTGCACTGGATTCTGGAGTGCTCTTTCAGAAGCTACTCCCCTTTTTATTCAAATATAAAGCTGTTCAGCTGGAAAAAATCCAACCCAGCTCCTATCATCTTATTAGAAAATGGAAATAACGAAAATAATGTACTGATTCTGAAACTCAGTTCCAAAATAAACGTCTAACATAACATGATTTTGAAATAAAATGTCTCTCCAACTAAGGCCTAGAAATCATTGTCCATTTAATTTTTGTGGCTTGAGAAAACTGTATGTACCAATTTCAAGCATAAAAGTTATTAAGAAATTCCTTCACCCTTGTCAACCCTGCCTAAGGGACGGATTCTCAGGCTTGTGTTTCACAGGGAGGAGAACACGGGATGGAGCAGTGGCCTGTGGTTCTCTCTACTGAATGGGATGGAGGGAAGGAAGAATTATTTGCTAAGTCTTTCCCAAACAGGTGTTTTGGGAGGCAATTTATTAATCTTCTTGTAGGGGAGGAGAGACAAGAAACCCTAAAAGGCATAAGAACAAGGACCATGTTGATTCTCCCATCAGTTTACATGGTCCTAAATGTAATATCTAGCCCATAAGAGGCCAACCACAAAGGGAGGAGACGCCCAGTGGGGGATAAATTGCAATCACCAGCCCATCTCCATCAGCAGAGCGTCCCTACTAAATGTGGAGTTCGGTTTAACTGGTTTCATCAAGTTGACTGGCCAGATTCAATCTCCTCTTTCATAAAAATAAAAAGGTGCAAAGAGGAGGAACCATGTTGATCAGGACACATGAGAACATTCTCCCTAACTACACAATTACACACAAATATAGAAAAGAGGAAACTCACATGTACAAAAGGGCTGCCTGAACTTCACCCCTAAAGTCGCCACACAGAGGGGAAAATGGGAAATTGTAGCCAAGTGAAAGTTTATTTACAAAATATTCATTGCACATTTCACAAAATATTCTCTACACGTCAGCCATCTTTTTATAAAATTGTTTAATGAATATTTTGTAAGTAAGGTACATTTATCTACAATTCCCCTTTTTCCCTACCCATGACAATTTTAAGGGTGACTATGGGGACACCTTGTATTTATTATGTATTAAGATGAGGGGCCTCTCAAAGAACCCGTGAAAACTGTTATCTCAAACAAGTCATTCTGTGTATCCTGGGGTTTGGGCTCAGGTGTGGCTCTACTGAAACAATGTTTTTCCCTTAATCACCAGCCTCTCTGCCATGGGAATCCCCTCTCCCACCAACAGACCAAACATGAATCAGATCTTTGAACATGAACTGCTCTGGATTCAGAAGTCCAAAATTAAATATTGAATTTATAAACCAACTAACAATGTTTCCATCTTTCAGCGTTCTCATTCACCTGTTTCTTTGCTAGAAATACACAGAACACACAAATACAAACACAGTTACTTGTATCTTAGAGGTGCAATCTCATCATTTTGGAGAGTCACTGGGATGTGGGCCCCATAATTGTGGGCCTGCCACCACTCCCATTTGAAGGTTGGGCGTATTCTGTCCCCACATGCCTTTGGATACTAGGACACACACACACACACCATGTATTAACTTCTTTCTTTTTGGAACAATACTAAAGTAGGGGTTTGGTATTCTAAAAACGATATGCATTATTTTATTATAGTGTCACTTTTTTTGTGAGAAGCGTCCATGCATAATTTTCCCACTTGCTTTAAATGTGGTATCCTAATTGATAATCTGTTTGAAGTTAAATAAATGTCAAATAGAGACTCAATGGATCTGTTATCCCCAAGCAATTACATTTTGTTAATAACCTGGCTGTATTCTCTGTTCACATTGGACATCTCTGTAAAAGCCCTGGTATTAATGGATTTTATTCAAAGTGACAAAAGAAAAATTAAAATTGTAATACAATTTCCTCTATCTTTTCTTATCTAAATGGGGAAGGCATCTGAATCATGGCATTAGCTCACCCAGAGAAGAGAAAGCTAAAATACTATTATTTCTGCAAAATGACCTTTCAGCTGCAGTATTTGCTTGGCTCCAAATCATAATTTGGCTGCAGACATGTTGTTTAAAATATATGGAGCTGGAAATGAGCAGGAAATCCAATTTTCAAACATATACAGTGAAACTTGTGCATTCTCCTATATTCCTGACTTTCGTGTCTCCTAACATTTGAATCGAAATGTCAGTGATTTTTTAAATACCTTTTAATAGTTTGTTATATATATATATATACACATATATATAAATTATATTCCTTCACTTATAATGAGTGGTAGAAAATAAGATTTATAAAACTGACACTAACAAAAAGTACATTTTTAATACCTAAAATGTTCTTTTTTAAAAATCATTTGTTAAGTGTCAATTCCAATGAAGTCAATCATTCATTTCAATTTAGAAAATAAAATAGGAAAACGATGGCATTAAGGGAATAAATAGCTCACTCCATCATCTATTAATGTATATATGATAGAGAATATATATTTATGTAGCAACATGTTCTCAGGAAAATAGAGATTAAAAATTAAATAAGTAATTTAAAGCTATACTTTGATGTCCTGTTCATCATTTCAGTAATTTTTTTTTGCAAATGTTCAAGAATTTAATTCACAAAATTGTTGTTAGCATTAAATTTGAGGATGTGTAACAAAGTGCTTGAGCTTCTGAAACAAAGAAAGCACTTAACAGTATTTGTTAATGTCGTGTCATGACTGATTTTCTTGTATAATTGATGGCTGTGCCTATTCGACTTCTACTGCTATCTGAAAAATTATCACAAATTTAGCATCTTAAAATAACACTCAATTTTTAGCTCACAGCTCTGTAGGACAGAAGACTGGGCACCATGTGGCTCAGCTTATGACAAAAATAAAGTCAAGGTGCCAGCTGGTCTAAATTATAGATAATGGGGGAAAATCTACCTGAAGCTCATTTTTGTTGTTGTTAGAATTCAGTTCCTCTGGCTCTAGGCCTGATGTCCCCAGGTTGTTTTACCTCCATCCTCAAGCCAGTCATGGTTTGTTGAGTTATACTTCCAGTCTGAGACATCATCGGCCAGTAGCTCGGAGATAACTCTGCTTTTAAAATTTGATTAGGTCAGGCGTACCTAGATAATCTCTCTTTTAATTAATTCATAGTCAATGAATAATAACTCAGCTGCATTTACAGATGAAGGATACAGAATCACAAAGGCCAACTTAGCATTCTGTCTATCACAGTCATGTCTCAAATTATGTCAGATAAAGTTCTGTTTGTTGTATTTATAATTCATCTAAGGACCCAAACCAAAGATTTTAGGAATTTCAGGGAGTGATAAGAACTTGTCACTTCCTGAATTAAGCCTACAGTTAAGAGCTGATTTGCTGTGTAAAACGGTGACTATACTGACGCAATAAGGAAAATGCTGCTTTTCTCACTTTTCCCGTAAGATGGAAGGATATTTTGTTTGCGTTCCAATATTAAGGAAAAGTAAGCTCAAAGACTATGCCCTGACTTCAGGAAGGAACCAGACTTCCCCAGCCTTTACAAATTGTCATTTTATGATGATTTATCGTCTTTCAACTAACTTCCGGAAACCACAAATCACTTACTTTAAATACCTTCCATTCCCCACATCCGCGTGCACTGAGCTATTCTACAGTACTGGGTGCTGTGATAGTTACAGGACAGACAGTGAATGACACGCCCTAGGTGCTGCTTATTGTGCAGGTAAACAAGAAATCAAATTCAGTGTGAGAAAGTGAATAATTGAAGTGCAGGAAAATAGGAAGAGCCTCAAACTGGAGCATAGCTTCTGAGAAAAAGTAGAATTATGTATATTTATACCAGCCAGGCCCAAACACATCCAGAAATAGAAGGCAAAAGATTTTTATGCATTTCACACACGTCAATCTCCCGAGGTACAGAGCTAGGCAGAGAAGGACAAAAGAAAAAGTCTAAAGACTGGGAAACAGAAAAAAAAAGTACAGCATTTCAGAGAGAGGAGAGTTCAGGCAAAGATTCACTGATGTGGTTAAAAGGAAGAACTCGGAGAAGTCTGTCAAGTTCAATGGCAGGTGCGTTGGGTGCTGCAAGGTAAACACTGAGGCAGATGAGGTTGAAGAGCAAGGCCAAGGCCACTTTCTAATCCCATGTTAAAAGACTGTAGAGTTTATCTGCAGGGTGTGTAGCTTCCAAACTAGATTTTGCAACATGTTCATTTAGGGAACAATTTAAAATTTTAAATTCCCGGACCCTGCTGCCAAAATAGGAGTTCATATATATTTAAAACATATGTGTGTGTATTTCTCCCTTATCGTTTTCACCAGTGCCCTCAGCTCAATAGTAATAGAGTTTGGGGGATTTAAGATTTAAATTTCTTCTGACTCCAATTTGCAGAAACTGACCATCTCTTGCCGGGTCTTGAAAGTGGTGCCCTGGCTTACATCCCCCCTATGTAGGTTGAGCCCTCAACCTGCTGCCACTTCTGATTTTATCAAACACAAGTCTGACTGTGCCTAAGCTGCACTTATCAACCATCGCTGTGTCTTTGGGGATACCAGCAGGAAACAGTGTTTGCACAGAAAAGAGTAAGTGAAAATTATATATAGACACATATGTCTGTGCGTATAAACTTTTGAAAAGATGTATCTTGGTGCAATAAAACGCTAGAATAAGATTTAGGAAATATAGGCGATTAGACTGTCCGTGCTCCATCAATCTTCAAGTCATTTTTTACCCCTCATCACTGTGTTTGGTGTGCTGCCAGCCAACCTCTGTGTACCACATCACACTTGCCCCGTTCTATTCAGAACAGTAGTCAAGTTCGACCGCAGGGAGACTTCACTCCAAGATCAGAGGTGGCAGAAAGAGAGGCAGCAGTCTCAATGCCCCTCCTGGCTTCCTGTTTAGCCTTGATTCTGACAATGGCAGGATGTTTTCCGCTACCCCTGCCAAGTAGGTCACCTGCCAAGGCTCCTTGGCAGACTCCACAAAAACCAGCTACTGCACCTGACCTCTCCAGTCTGCAGGTGGCTTCTGGGGTAAGGGGACCCTGACTGGCTCTCATTCCTTTTTGATTCTCTCAGTGAATATCCATTCCTGAATTATTTTCGCCTAAGTCTTTCCCTGTGAGTTCTCTGTTTCCTGCTGGGATTCCAACAGACACAGGGATGGTTTATTAGTGTGGCTCAGACACAGCCAGAATTGGGCTTAATAAAACCAGAAGTGACAGCAGTCTGAGGGCTCCACACGGGTAGGGGGAGCACAGAGCAGGTATCACTTACAAGACTAGGCGAGAGATGGTCAGTTCTGGATATCGGATTCAGGAGAAATTTAAGTCTTAAAATCCCCTCAACTCTGTTACTCTCCAGCTGAGAGACAGTGGTGAAGACAACAAGGGACAAAGGCCCAGCAAGGATAATTCACCTATTTTACAATTGTGTGTTTGAGTGTGTGCACAGCTACAGGCGCAGACATAGGACGTAGAACAAGCAGTATTTGGGGAATGGCTACGTATATATGACTTGGTTATTCAAAATCACAGTGAAAAGGCCTGTGAACATTGCCAGCATTCAGAGGGTGGCACAGAGCCCGGGCGAGGGAAGAACATCTGGGGGTGAGGTACAGTGAATGTAGTGAGCCAAGTTCATCCCGTCGGCTCACCGGAAACCCTCCCAGAGGCAGAAGTGGGACTTAGTTTGCTTTTACTTTTTTAGAGGACCAGGCTAGATGGATTTTGTCACTATAATAGAGTGGACAAAACTGCACAGTGAAAATGGGAGAGGACCCCTGTTTTTGGTCCCCCAATATTTTTAAATATCAAAGAGACCAGCAGGTTATAGAATATGTTCCAAGTTTCCAAATTTGGACCAGAAGCCTTGAGCTGTGCCATGTACTTCTGTCACTGCCATGGCTACAGTAAAAGCAGAATATCCTCTGCAAAGGGGCATTGCCTGATATAGGCTGCCTGCCCACGGTAGGATGTGGTGTGGGCTGTCTGTCCATGGTAGGATGTGGTATGGGCTGCCTGTCCATGCTAGGATGTAGTGTGGGCTGTCTTTCCATGGTGGATGTGGTGTAGGCTGTCTATCCATGGTAGGATGTGGTGTGGGCTGCCTGTCCATGCTAGGATGTAGTGTGGGCTGTCTTTCCATGGTGGATGTGGTGTGGGCTGTCTATCCACGGTAGGATGTGGTGTGGGCTGTCTGTCCATGGTAGGATGTGGTGTGGGCTGTCTGTCCATGGTAGGATGTGGTGTGGGCTGCCTGTCCATGCTAGGATGTAGTGTGGGCTGCCTGTCCATGGTAGATGTGGTGTGGGCTTCCTATCCATGCTAGAATGTGGTGTGGGCTGTCTGTCCATGGTAAGATGTGGTGTGGGCAGTCTATCCATGGTGGATGTAGTATGGGCTGTCTGTCCATGGTAAGATGTGGTGTGGGCAGTCTATCCATAGTGGATGTAGTATGGGCTGCCTGTCCATGGTAGGATGTGGTGTGGGCTGTCTATCTATAATAGGATGTGGTGTGGGCAGTCTATCCATGGTAGGATGTGGTGTGGGCAGTCTATCCATGGTGGATGTGGTGTGGGCAGTCTATCCATGGTAGGATGTGATGTGGGCTGTCTATCCATGGTAGGATGTGGTGTGGGCAGTCTATCCATGGTAGGATGTGGTGTGGGCAGTCTATCCATGGTAGGATGTGGTGTGGGCTGTCTATCCATGGTAGGATGTGTTGTGGGCTATCTATCAATGGTAGGATGTGGTGTGGGCTTTCTGTCCATGGTAAGATGTGGTGTGGGCTGTCTATCCATGGTAGGATGTGGTGTGGGCAGTCTATCCATGGTAGGATGTGTTGTGGGCTGTCTATCCATGGTAGGATGTGGTATGGGCTGTCTATCAATGGTAGGATGTGGTGTGGGCTTCTGTCCATGCTAGGATGTGGTGTGGGCTTTCTGTCCATGGTAAGATGTGGTGTGAGCTGCCTGTCCAGGTGATGATGGGTACCAGTCCTATTTTAGGTTTGTTTTGTTTGTCATTCAGTTTGGATTTTGAATGTCTAACTTAAGTAATTTTTCTTTTATGTGATTTTTTTTATAAAATGTAAAAATAACACATTGCTTTCATCTCCTTGTTTATATAACACTTCACATAAAAACTTAGTTCAAAATGTTCTTCCAAAGTCTGTTGTATCTAGAAGAGAAAACATATTTTTGTATAAAGTAATACTGTGAGGGAATCTCTTTGCTCTGGAAATTGTTGAAATGCTCAGTGTCTATTACCTAACACAATATCTCTTTGCCTGATTGACACAGAGGTGATGGTTTCTTTCTGCTGCTAATCTTCCAATAGCATGTTATATAGGGTGTCGTGCTCCTAACACTCGGCACGTGCTCCCTCTTGGAAGGGATTTTCGGAGGCTCTAGCAGTGGCTCTGGGTGTAGCTAAATAAAAACCTGTATGTAAGATCAGTGTAGCATTTTGCATCACACAATGCCTCCCGACATTAGTATGGAAATCAAAGGGTGCCGAGTGTGTGGCTGAGCTGTGAGATGGACTCCCCAGAGTTCTGACTATGATGCCCAGTACGTATCAACTGCACTGCTTACATACGGGTCTTTGGCGGGCAATAGAATATATCCCATTATCTCCAACCTTCAGAGTCTTCTGATAGATTCCGATAAGAGCATAAACTTTTCAAAGAAGTTCAAAATAGCTCATTTGAAGTGCAAAGGGAATGGTCAATTGTCAGGAACTGGCACATTCTGGTAAGCCTCAAGAAAAAGTAAATAATTTAACTGGGCCTTGAACAACACCTGAGAGCTGAGCCAGTGGAGAGGAGAGAGAAGGGCTTCTTCCCACATGGTTTTATATTGGTTCTGAAACTGGGGTCACTATTCTTATGCATAGCTTAAAATGGGACCATGGGAACGAACTACACATTTAGGTGTTTATCTGTAACTTATTTTTAAAGAAAGCCTGGTGAACTAATTCTACACACACCTTAGTCAAGTAGTAGGTATGACATCTAGTCAAGTAGTAGTAATATGACATAATTGATGACCACTTCATTAAAATGCTTGCTTTCACCTTGTCAGGTATGTATAAGTTTTACTTGGTAATTTCTAATGTGAGAAAATCACTTAAATCCGATGGATGATTCTGTCAAAAAGTCTTATCTTGGAAAACTCATTTTATATGACTTGATGGTTTTATTATAATACACATATAAAAGGTTGTCTATTTATAAATAAATTATCTGCTCCAGTCAAAGGTATGGGAAATAAAGAAGAATAGGGACTGAGTTAAATGTCATAGATTTCTTTTCAAAGAGATGGTGAGTTTTCATCCAGTGGTCGTCATCTTATGTCTAAAACGATCTGTCTGGTCTGGTGCCACTGACTTTATTCACTAGGATTTTCCCACTAAGCAAAGGGCACATGGAAAAAAAAATGATTGTGAGGTGGAAACCCAGCATGTGTTAAATAAAGGTCTCAAACATCGCAAAGGTAACAACTAAGATTTACCCCTGAAACGATACAAAAAATAGTGGTTTTCTCTGATAAAATAAAATTTATTTTACAATGATGCTTACCTTTGACATTAAAAGATTAGAAAATATAGGTTATTATGAAATAATATGGTAAAATTTTTCTAAAAATTTAAATGCATTAAATATAAGCATTTTCTTTCATTTGCTCTTTAATTGTTTGAAAATCATTTTTTCCCATTTTTATATAGTATTAAAGTTTAGAATTCCCAAATTCTCTATGGAGATACTGCCATGGTTTGGTCTCGGGCTGGACTCAGACTGACGCCTTCAGTAAATGTCATCTCCAACTTCTGATCTTTTTGTTTGTTTACAACATAAAGCAAGGCCCTGGAGATGAATTCTCCCAATGACAGAAGCTACAACATCTACAGCCCTAATAATCCCATTTCAAAAGAAAGACTGTATTTTAGTGTGAGCACTAGACACTATTATTATTTGTTACTACCATTTGTAAGGAATGCATTTGAAAGGGGCAGCTAAGATAATTGCTTGAAATTTGTGTGTAGTGAGATACGGATCTTCTAAATTGTATATAATTCAATATACTTCATCAAAGAAGTCTTACTCTATAAATTTAAAAAAACTAAAGCAAACACTATATTTTGTTGTTTTATATGCAATTACTTTACATTCTGAAGCAAATTGTTAAACTTGTTGAAAGACCAGCAATGTTCTGCACACCCCACTTAGAATGGCAGAGTGCCAGAGAGACTCAGACTTGAGGATTTCACTGGTATTTGAAGACTTTAGACTTTCCTGTACGCTGCTTCTGAAGCCTCTTCCTTCCCACTATTGTGAAGTCTTCGGAAGATATCATTCAATGCTTATGAAACTCTAGCTTTGACTAATTTTAATTATTTTTGAATTCTCAAAATTTCTCCTGCAGTAAGTTTTCATTTGAAGTAATTTTCTAACTGTAGCCAATGGCTTTAATTCTTTCATTTGGTTATCATAAAGATATAGCCTCATCTCCCTTTCTCCTATCCTACATGGTATCTCTGGCTGCCTGTCGGTCAGACAAAGGCCATTTTTACCAGTTGTTATGCCATAGAATTTGTTTACTTTTTGTCATTGCCGTAATCTTTCCCAATTTTAATTAGCACTGTTCGGTTGGATTAGTATCTGCAGCTGTTGCCAAAAGCAGTCGCTCTGTCCCCTGCACCTCACCCTCCCGTTGTAACGGGCAAGCATCTCTGGTAATCAGATCATTGTTTACTTCAACACCTGAAACGATCAGTGTCAACCTTCAGCAGCTTCAGTATCAGTTCCCACAGGACCTGCCATCTGTTCCTTTCATGGGGTCACAAGGGATCATTTCTGAGACTTCACTGCCTTTCTAGCATTTTACTAAGTGGTATAAATGGTTATAAGAGGTCATTATGAAAGTTTTGAGATATACAAAAAGCAAGAAACGTGAAATCCTCCCAGTTGGAAACAAATGACGCCCCATGGCAACGCAGATAAGCTGAGCAGGGTGAAAGGTGCACAGGTGACTCAGAAAGGACGCTGTTGTCTGTGTTCTCGGAGGTGAAATAATGGCCCGTAACACAGTCTGCCTTGCAACTTTCGGAGGGACCTATGTATCCGAGCATCCCTTGATGGTAATCAAGCCATTATGCTATCAAACTATACACTTACATTTTCTTCCTTATATACCTGCTCTGTTTCAGTGCTCAAGTCCTTCAAGCCCGCAAACAATGTCAGCCTTATTTGTTTGCTGCCAAACAATGTCAGCAATCAACTTGAACTGAGTCCCCCACGGTGCAGACAAGAGGCTGTCCCCGTGAAAATAAAGCTGCCTCCATACTCATCAAGAGGAAACCAAACTTGCGTGCAGTGGTCTACCCAAATGATCTATTATACATTGACAGAAACTTATCATTTCAAACTCAGATAGCATAGTGTTTATTTTTATCCCTTATGCAATTATCTGGTTACACTATGAAAAAAATATATTTTCTTAGTAGCTTTTGTTGGTGTACAAACTGTGCTATGAATCAAAGAAGTGTGCATTTTAGTCCTAGAGACCTACTTGGTCAGTCAGCTGCTAAGGATACTTTTCTTGAACTACTCTCCCAGCTTTGACTTGTAATCACATTGCTCCATTAGCTGAGCATGGCGGCTCACGCCTGGAACCCTAACACTGAGGAAGGCTCAGGTGGGAGGATTCCTTGAGGCCAGATCAAGACCAGCCTGAGCACCAAAAAGGAATATTGAAAATAGGCCACAAAAAGAAAAAAAAAAAAGGAAAAATTAACCTGGTGTTAATTGAAAAAAATTTTCCACAAAAAAAATGGAAAAATCAACCTGGTGTGGTGGTGCCTACCTGTAGTCCCAGCTCCTTGGGAGGCTGATGTGGTGGGATTGCTGGATCCAGAGTTTTGAGGTTGCATTGAGCTTTTTTTTTTTTTTATTAAATCATAGCTGTGTGTATTAATGTAGTCATGGGGTACAATGTACTGGTTTTATATACATTTGAAATATTTTCATTAAGCTGGTTAACATAGCCTTCATGGCATTTTCTTAGTTATTGTGTTAAGACATTTATATTCTACATTTAGTAAATTTCACATGTACCCTTGTAAGATGCACTGTAGGTGTGGTCCCACCAATCCCCCTCCCTTCAGCCATCCCTTTCCCCTTTCCCCAAATTCTTGGGCTTTCATATAAAAGGTATAAATTAGGCTCAGCGCCTGTGGCTCAAGTAGCTAAGGCACCAGCCACATACACCTAAGGTGGCGGGTTCAAATCCAGCCCAGGCCCACCAAACAACAACGATGGCTGCAACCAAAAAATAGCCAGGCATTGTGGCGGGGGCCTGGGGTCCCAGCTGCTTGGGAGGCTGAGGCAGGAGACTTACTTGAGCCCAGGAGTGGGAGGTTGCTGTGAGCTGTGATACCATAGCACTCTATGCAGGGGGACAGCTTGAGGATCTGTCTCAAAAAAAAAAAAGAAAGGTATAAATTAGTTTCAGCCCTACTATGCATTGAGCTTTGACTGTGATGACACCACTGCACTCTAGCCCTTATGATGCAAATAAATAAATAAATTTGTTATAAATAAATAAATTTTAAAAATTACTTCATCTCTCTATTACTGAGAATATGTAGCCCTTTGTGGTCATCTTCTTTGACTTTGTGGCAACCAACAGCCCTGCCGCTTGCTTAGCCATCCTTTCTTTACATTGGGACATCTTTTTTTATAGGATATGCAGACTTAGGTCAATAGTCTGAATTTTTTCTTTTTTATTTATTTTATTAATTGGCTCTGTGATACAACACAAAACAAAGCAGTTTTCTTTGGTTATGTTTTGTTTTGCTTTTCCACGACTCTAACTCTCTGATCTTTGAATTTTCCTGCCCAATCTAGCCAGGATGGCCCATAAATGCCTTTCTATTCCATGTTGAATTCTATTCAAGCATAGATAGTTACATTTATTTTGTTTAAGAGGTAACATCTGTAGCAAAATAAATGTGGGTGTACAACTGTAAGGAAGAAGCAATTTGTAACATTTTATTTAATTTCTTTTTGTGTTTACTCAGCTCACATTTTATGAACGATGTTAATACGTTATACGCAGTATAACTAATCCACAGTACACACCTTGACAGAAGTCCATAAATTCAAATTAGAACAGGAATTAATTTATTTTCATACATTTTATTATAAAGGGAATACATGACAAGCAGAAATCTTGGTCAAGAGGGCAGGTGTCAGAACTTCACGATCTCACCTTGTTTAACAGCCGCCGTTTGGAGGCAGCTGCATGTCAATATTCTTGAAGATCCACGCAACTGAAATGGTGCTTAGAATTTCACCAGGTGCACAAAACCCCCTCCAGTGCCATTTATCCAAAGTGCATGAATGCTGTTCAATGTATCAACATCCGTGGAGTCTCGCTAAAACCAAAAACCAGAATAGTAACTCTTCAGTAAAGAAGCTGCTCCTCTCTATTTTAATATGATAATTTGAAGTCACTGTGTCATAATTAAATTATAACATGTTTAAATATTTTATGATTCTTAACCTTTCTTATGTAAAATTAACTTTCCCTTTATGAAATATGAATTTGAATATTAAGCACGTGGAAAATTAGTATTTTTCCATTTTGGTCCACATGAGTTCATCGTGCTTTGTGAACTGAACTGTGGAAGTGTTGGGGAAAGCTACGTGGCATCCATGGCCCAAGCACCCACCCCGTGGATGTCACCAGGAGCTCATTAGTTCCAAATTGCCAGCTCTTACCCTGTCACACTGAATCAGAATCAGCTAAATGTTGAGCGAAAATGGACTAAGTACCTAATGATTATGAATTTTAAAAAGTCCCAGGATGTTACCATATGATTTTTAATTTTTTAATTTTTTATTTCAAATGAGACTTGATCACTGGATTTGTGTATAATGAAAATGAATTAAGTCAAAATCACCAACTGAAATAAAACTTCCCATTATTTAGCTACGTTGAATTTTCAAGTGCATATTATTTCCCCACCCAGGAAGGTCACACTTTGCCGTACCAGGCGTCTCCCTCCTGGTTCTTTACCTCCTCGCTAATTACTTATTTATTTGGGGTGGTGAATATAATTAAAACGGGGTAATGTCTGCAGGACTCTGAGAATTCACTAAATATCTTTTACGTGTGCTTTTAAAAAGAGACAATTTATGGTATGTAAAATTATACCGTAATCAAGTTGTTTAAAAAAGTGAAAAATCAGACAAATTTAGTTGGAAAGTCTACTAGTGTATTTTTCTTATTCCCTTTAAAGATTATACTTCAGTGATTTCTAAAATTATTATGTAATTCTCTATATAAACTATTTTACCCTGAATGTAGGCATGCATTTGTAATCAGTGGAATAACCAGAAATAGATCTTTGAATGTTAATGAGGTGATTTTTTTCCTTGATAAAATGAAAAAAATTACATTATTTTCAAGGGCCCTAGGACAAATCACAAGCCTATTAACCCATCATTGATCTTTCTGGGAACTTACTTTAGTATAATTAGTAAACATAATTGCCCAGAAAAATAACAATGTGTGAGACTGAATTGTGTGTGTCTGTCTGGCTGGAGTATTACATCCCTTGAGTGTAATGGTAGGGAGGACAAAACAGCTAATGATCTAATTTTGAAATGGAAACCACGATGGAACTAACAGCATGAACATGAAAAGTGTTCAACTGGCTTTTATTAAGACAAATCAACTTTGAAATTAACTTCAAGAGGAAATGCTAATATTTTGCTGATAAGCCATAATTTTCCATTAAATGATTATCTTTTAAGAAAGTCACATTTTACTAAAATGACTAATTAATTCTCTGTACTGCATCCCTAATAGTACAGAAATCATGGTAATTAAAAGGAGATAACAACAACTTTTAGTGAAAAGAATAACTTGAGTGGTGATAAATTGCACTGCCTTGCACAATGTCAATTTAAATGTATAATAAATATGTCACCACAGTATTAGCCACCTCCTGTAGTGCAAGCTAAGATGAGTTTTTCTACTCTGGGTATTAGAAAATGGCATTACTGATGATGATGAATGTACCAAGTTATAAAAAGAGTTAAGATTAATTTACCCCCCCAAATCCTCTTTTATCTTTTGTGTTGAATTCAAGCAAATCTCAAGCAAAATAATTCACTTGTGGGTGAGGAAATTTGCATATAGGACAACTACATAAAGCATTCTACCAGTCTCATTAGTATTAAAGCTATTATTTATACATTACCTTATAATTCATGGTGATATTTCACTTATACCCATAAATATCAGTGCCCAGAATTTTATTATAAAATCCATGTGCCTGTTTTTACCTAGTTATGTACATAAATAGTGTTTTGTTCCAAAAGAGGACCAAAAATACTTAATCTGAATTCACAGGGAATGGCATTCCCCATACCCATAGGGAATTTCAACTATGCTGACTATTAAATTATATTGCCAAATGTCTAGAGATGGTATATCTTTAGTACATTCAATAAAGGGAAGTCTTACTTGCCATAACTGGGGTTTATCTCCACAATGAATCCATTTGACATTACACAGAAAGAATTATTCAGATTTTAGTTAAATTTGCCTCCTGATGATTATTTTTGCTAGGGCATGAAAACAATCTGTGAAAATTTATTCTATTTTCATGACTTGACTTCCAGAGTTCTGAAGTTCCATACTTCATCATATTACTGGTATACGTCTATGAAATTTAGAGAACTACTATCATTTGAGTAAGATTTCTTTTTTTTTTGTGGTATCAACAACATCTAATTAGGTTAGCTTGTGGAACAACAACAACCACCACAAAAAGGCATCTAGGCTCTCTTTAAATAAATAAACAAGAACTTTATTCTATTCTACAATAAAATTGAGTCTCTAGAGAGACCAGTCCTGGAAAGGTGCTTAATCTTGTTGGCAAGAGCATGGACTTCTAAATTTCTGCAACTTGATCACATAGCTTTCATTCTTAAAGGCAATTTAAAATCCTTAATAACTCTTGAAACTCAGCTGTCATAAATATATTTCACAAAGAAGGAAGTTGGAAGTGAAGGAAGAGTGTGTCCTAATTGTCTAAGGAAACTGCGTGAGGGTGCGCAGATGATGCTGAGGACATCACTTTGGTCAAATCTTTTTCACAAGGCCACGCATAGCAGCAGGGTAATCTGAAATGTCTGATCTTTGTGACAGGAATAAAAAATGGGATGTAATTACTAAAGAAGAAAGTGAAGGGCAGTGCCTGTGGCTCAAAGGAGTAGGGAGCCAGCCCCATATGCCGGAGGTGGCGGGAGCCCCGGCTAAAAACTGCAAAAAAAAAAAAGAAGAAGAAGAAGAAAGTGAGAGTCAAGGCAAGGGTGGTTTCCTACACAACCAGAACTACATTGCCTTTTATTATGGTGTTCATCTTTATGAACCCACAAAAGATTATTTTTCAATTTGGCCATATTTAAAAGAAATGTTGGAATGCAATAAACTCAGGTATCATTTGATATTTATTCCTAATTTCACCATGTCAGTATAAAGAACTCACATTGTGTCATTAAGAGAGTATTTCAGTACTCCCACCTCAATAACTCCCCACCTTCCTACTCAGGAAAAAAAAGAATGCTTTCTCGTTGTCACAAAATGTATGACTCCTTGCTTTTCCAGAACATGCCCTCATATGCTTTTCTGGGTGTCAAGAGAGTGTGGATAAGAACAAGAGAGTGTGGTTAATCTGGGAGAAATAGCACAGCCTACAGCTTTCCGATCTAAAAGGTTGCACTTGGCTAGCCCTTTCTTCTGAAAATTAATGTATTCTGAATAAGCCCATCCAGCTGTTTGTTCAGCAGAGAATGAGTTTCTTGATTTATTCAAAACCTTCTTCTTCGAGTTTATTTTGCTATCCTTGCCTTTGCTTTAGGATTAGACAGAGAGTAGTTTTGCATTCCTGAGTCCAGGTTTAATAGAACTAAAGGAAAGTGTGAGCAGGGCTAACATTTGCACCCTTATCCTTCCTAGTGCTGAAGATGGGTGGACTCAATGTGCAGCTTCTCCTGTATAGACAGAGCAGATCCCGGGGTCTGGGGTGTCCAAGCAGGAGAAGTAACCCTAAGTGGACTAAGGAAAACCTACGATCTTATCTGGGCCTGCAGTGGCCACGGTGGAGGTGGAGGAAAACAGACGTTACGAATACCTGCCTGATTTAAATTTGAGACCGAGACTATCGGTGTCATCTGTTGGGACTCTTTGATTCTTGCTTCATTTTGTGAATGCATCTATGCGTGTGTATAGATATGTCTACCTGTCAATGGACACTGTATATTAAACAGACTTCATCTATATTTACTATGCATTAAGGGTATACTGCATTAGCCTCTATTTGCAAGTAGTTTTGGTGTTTCCGTCAAGGATCATTCTAGTGGCCAAATAGATAAATAAGCAAATGCATCTTTTGGAAAATAGGTAAGTGGGTGAATATTTACAGATGAATATATAATTATGTAAGCATAATTTGACAAATGTTTAATGTATGCTATCAGTATATAAATATTTAATAGATAAACAGTAACAGCAGTAGATATAGATAAGATATGTATAAGATGAAACCTATGGACAGAGGACCCTGCATGTGACCCCTGCGGTGAGTGACTGTGTGTGGGTGCATCTGTGTGCTGTGTCTGTGAGGGCTGCAAAGTGTCCAGACCGGGTTTGCTGTCCACCCCATGCTCCCTTACTAGAAGAAAAAGTTGGAAAGCAACATGAAAATAACTCTCTAAGCACCTACTAATATGTTCTAATTATGATTTTTGGGTTAAAAGTTGTGTTCAGCAAAAAAATTGATATAAACTTTCAAACTTGGCACTTGGTTTATTGGTATTTAATTTTTGATTGCCATATAATCAAGAAACTGTAAAGGTTTTTTTTCCTAAAATCTGAGAGTATGAGCGCCTTTATGGTAAGTAAAACATTTATTCTTCTATAATTTAAACATCACCCTCTTCTTCTGCAAATGAAAGAATGATAATAGAACAGACTAAGCCCAATTCTGGAGAATTTTTGAGGAGCCAAGGGGCGTCATTTACTTGAGGAATGAAACTGTACCTAATTCTTGATTACTCATGTTCATGGTCGTAGCCCTCCCATGAGGTTCAAGTAGGACCAGGGATGCTCAAAATAGCGCACCTACCTGCACAGTTCAGTGTCAATCTCAACGCAAGGTGTCACAGGAAAGACAAGTCATGGTGACCCCCCCAGGTGTAGCCCCGTCCCTACCTAGCCAGCAATGCCAGAAGGAGAACTGTCTGGCACAGAGGATGCTGTGACAGTTGTGTACTATCGGACGGTGCAGGTGTTGAAAGCCTGAACATCAAATCAATATCATCCCATCAGGATTTGCCTGGACTTAAAGATTAATTAATAGTAGGCACATGATAAAATAAATTTTTATTGAATCATTTAGCTATTATCAGTTGCTTGAATAATGTCTTAGGATAATGTATTTTTTTTCTTTAAATCTTGTACTGATGAGTGAAAGTTTGCTTTTTGGAAAATGAGGGTCTCTCAAAATGTTCTTCCATTTTTTTTAAATTATGTAGTTCTGTCAACTCTCCACTCTAATAGGAAATGACAAGTTGATGACAAATTTTGAAAACATTAAAATAAAATCATGGATGTCTTCAGGCCTCCTCATTGAGGTGCCCACCCTGTACAGAAGGGTCACTAGGAAAAAAGGGGACCCCCAGAAATCAAAGAACTTTCACTGCAGACTAGAGTCTGAGGTTTGGGGCAGACACACCATCGCAGTATTCATGGTCACTGGCCACACAGAGAGCTGTGTGAGAGCAGGAGTGGACCTTGCAGGCTGTTGGTTCCTCACCATTTAAGGTTTATCAATAAGAAGATGAAGGGGGGAGGAATTGAAGGGCTTGTGTGACAGTGAAGCCACTTCACTTCCACGGGGCTTTGTGCCCTGTCTCTTTCTCTCTGCCTCTTGATCACCGACCCTGAAAGTCGTCTAACCTCAAACAAAAGGAAACAAAAATGAATGCTTTTGTATCAGTGACCCCTTCACCGTGACATAATACAGCTGGACTCTGGTGGGAGGCAGGGGTGGATATTGTTCAGAACAAAGTCACCTTTCTAAGACGTGGAGAATGAAACACTGTAGACCGTGCTGTAAACTGATGGTGAATTAGAGGATGGCTGTTTAAAACTGTATTTGAAAAAGACATAGAAGTACAGATACAGTGTACAATCATTCATGACTTTGCAAATTTAAAAAAATATTGTATGAACTTGAATGTGAAAGCTGCCCCTGCGATCAAGGGTCTCAAGTGTCTCCCCTTTTGTGCTCTTTTTATTTTTATATCCTTTTAGCTCTTTAAAATGCCACACATCTTAACAAAATGACAGTGTGCACATCACCACGGCAATCTTCTAACTACTCAGTGTTTCTTGTGTGTCTATTAGTGTTATTGCTTTATTTTGATAGTTTGAAGCTTGAGTGTGGGAAATTTTAAAAAGAAGATGGGTCAAAAAGTAAAGAAAAAAGCTATTTTTTGTGCTTATATGTCTCAAGGGAACCTGGATGAACCTGTAACCGTCCTTTCCCAAAGTCCTTACAAAACAAAACTCAAGCAGAGTAAAGACGTGTTCATTCTCACGAACCCTGAGTTCATTCTTCTCTCCCCTTAATAAATCATTGATAATGCAACGTTTTCTTTGGAAAGTTATTAGGACCAGGTAACCATGGACAGCTTCAGTCCAGCTTTCAAAATTCAGCAAGTGGAAACAAAGACTTCGCCTGAATGTAAAGCGAATTAATTTGCATAATGAACCTTTTCTGTTCAGCTGTGGCCAGGGTAAGAGAGTTCTCTGTGAGCTGTTAAATTATGTGTCTGCTTTGTTTCAGTGCACCTGGAAAGTACAAAATTATAAATCTCGTCTGGTGGGAAGGATACTGGCTATGCAACCTTGTGAAGATCCTTACATTTTCAGAGAAAGTTCCTCTGTCAAAACTAGCTATATTATTGCCAAAATTAACATAGGTGAGCAAGGAGAGTGCTAAAATTTGACTTTTATTCAGAGAGAAGTGAATAGCTGGAGTGGCGAGATTTTGAGCCTGCTCTATTTCAGTTTTTTTTTTTTTTTTTTTTTTAGAGATAGTCTCACTTTTTCACCCTCGGTAGAGTGCAGTGGAGTCACAGCTCACAGCAACCTCCAACTCCTGGGCTTAGGCAATTCTTCTGTCTCAGCCTCCCAAGTGGCTGGGACTCCAGGCCCTGCCCCATTTCAGAAGGGCCTTTCTGAGAGCAGGGTGTGGTGAACAGCTGTGGAAGCAGGAGTACTCGTCGGGAAGCTGTAGGATAATGCAGGAGAAGGAGTGCCCAGGGCAGAGACGGGAGGGAAGCAGACATGGGCTATTTCCAATATTCAGGAGGTCGAGCCAACAGACTGGCTGTGTGGCACTACAGACATGTGTTTGCACTGACCCCAGGGTTTTGTCATGAGCTACTGCAGGATGGACACAGCATCAATGGAGACGGAGGAAGCTAAGGGTAAGACAGACCAGAGTCAGCTCTGGACCTGGACATGCTGAACTTGAGAGGTACGTTTGAGAAGACAATGTGAATTATTGAGTATAAACATGAAACACAGAGGCTGAGATATCAACTTGAAGATGAAGGTCAAAAAGAAGGCAGGGATAAGGAAACACATTTGGTAGTAATATACATTTAGATACTATTTGAAGTCGTAAGACCAGGTTTAATCATGAAGAATGCGTCTAGACATCGTGTAGATACAATAAAAGAGCACATAATTCAAGTTTTGCAAACTTGTTAGTGTTCTGTAAATATTGTTTTGTGGCATTTTTCTCACAGAAAAATAGGACATTAGGTCTGTATCAACAAATGCACTAATATAATCTTTTTTCTTATTTCTATAAATGTGCGGGTTTGCTACGTGGACATACCATGTAGTAGTGACGTGTGAGCTTTCACTGTGACCATCATCGGAGCAGTGTAGAGCACGCTCATTACGTAATTGGAAGTAGTTTTTAAGTCATGTAAAATCCACTCATGTCAGGTGCAAATTCAGTGACTGTAACAACTTCACAGAGGGGAAAGACATCGCAGTAAATCAGTCAGTTTGTGAACATTTGTGTCTCTCCAGGAAGCTCCCTCACGCCCAGTTAGAGTTCATTCCCAGTCCCAAAGTCACTTCCTGGATACTGTGATGGATACACCATAATTTATTCAATCTTCACCTTTGTATATCTAGAATGCTTCCTTCAGGGCAATTTTCTAACATATACTGTAATTTTAATTTTTTTTCCTCTCTACCTTTCGTTAGATTCCATTACTGTGGTAGTCCACTATGGGTGCGTTATTCTTCAACTTTTTTTTTTTTTTAACAGTTTTTTTTCGAGCCAAGGCCGAGTTTGAACCCACCACCTCTGGTATATGGGGCCAGCCCCCTGCTCCTTGAGCCTCAGGTGCCACCCTATTCTTCAATGTGTTTTAAATTTCTTATTACTTTACTCTGTTTTTTCTTCTTCCTATGCTTTCACTGTGTTTGTCTCAAGCCTGCTGTCCACACTGATCACTTTTTCAGTTGATTTATCGCTGTCTTTTCCATATGTACTTTACTGATGACTTCTCTGATGATACACCTTTGGACCTCAGCATGCTTCCTCTGCTGTCCAGAATGCAGGATGGCCCCAGGGATCTTATCCTGGTGCTCACACATGGCGGTGGGAGTGAACCTCACAACCTAGGGGGTACAAGAGAAATGTGCTGTTTCAACTGTGGGCTTAGGAAGGACTGCGGGTAACCAGCATGGGTTCTCCCCTGCTCTCCGGTCACTTCTCCCTGAGGAAGCAGCAGCTTTGTCATGAGAACATGAGCCACGTGGTGAGGAAGGGGAAGGACAGACAGCTAGGGAGGAACCAGGTCTGTTAGCAGCCACCTGAGCAGGCCCAGCCCCAGCTGGCAGTGTCACTAGCTGTCTCCTGCCTTTGTTTCTCTCTTTCCCTTTTGATAAAAACGGAAGGCTAATGTCCATGGTGAATATTAGCCCAGATTTCAAGGCACTTTAAATTTGGAAGTACTTCCAATCCATCAAGCACCTTCAACCTTTCTTTATTATTTCCCCACTTAATAACTCCTTTATCCCCCGTCTTTCATGATTTAATATCCATAACAACAGGGCATTGAGGGAATTAGTATTGTTATTATTTATTCTGAGACACATTCATACACTATGTGAATTTTCTCTGGCATGTGCTTGTCAAGTCTCCCATAATTAGGAAAGATACTGTTTTTCTCCCTTTAAAGGAACTTTTTACAACAGATAATAGTGTAAAATTTCCAGCTAAGAAAGCTGAAATGGTATGATGTTAAACCTATAGTAACAGTTAACCTACTTTTATAATGTAGAATGTCCATCAAAGGGAGTGTTAGAAAGGGCATGAACCCTTCTCCTGTTCATACTATCAGTGTGGTTAGATGTGTCTAAGATTTGCGTTCAAGTATCAGTTAATATCATGTGTAATATGAGATCATACATGTGGATCTTCAGGTATTATTTTCTGTATAGGGAACTTCCATCCAATCATTCAGCATCCTCTTCATAATTTGGTGGGGGGAAAGGACAAAAAATTGCCTGTGTTTAAAGCTAAGATTTCCACAATGGATTTACAACGTGTAAAGGTGTTACTTAGTTCTGAATGACCATTATCAGTAGGACAAAAATTAACAAGAATATACCATGAGTGCATAGATGTATAAAATGATGCCATGCCTAACCAAAAACGGCAGCTATTCAAACTTTTTATTAGCAGTAAAGCAGCTCTGATTTTAATCACACGTGGACATCCTTCTCATTTCTGAAGAAACAATTTTGAGTTATTTCTGAGTAAAACATACGGAAGACGACAGACGACCAACAGTTTTTCCCTGAACATTTTGTTCATTGTTCTGTTTGTTTTTGTTTCTTTGTAAAATGCGTTTCAGAATCTAAAACTTCTGCCATCCCATGCGTTACTTTTATAAATATCACACAGATGATAACTATGGTTGGATAGTTTATTCGACAGTTTAAAATGGTTTTTGTTGTTTTGTTTTTAATTGAATCCCTTGGAGCCCTCTCAGGTAAATTCGGGGCTACGAAGTTACAATTTACATTTAGGCAACACTCATACTATAGAATACACAGGAGAATTTAGACACGGGCATCATGTTCCTAAGCAATACTTATTTGTAATTGTTAAATGTAATTTTATTTCTTTAGGTATATATATATTTCTTTATTTATTTTGCCAAGCCCTCCTTGGGTTTTGTTCTGAGAGGTAGATTGGCCTCTTGGAACAAATTTTGAAGTAATTCCTCTTTCATTTTTTCCTGAAGTGATTTGTATAAATTCAGCCTTATTCATTTCTCAATTTTGATGTCAGAATTTACCAGTGAAGCCATTTAGACTGGAATATGATTAAAGTCGCTACCAGTTTTCATATGCTTATGTTTCTACATTTAAGACTTACGAAAAACCTTGGAATCCCTTTGCGACCTTTGAGTTTTTAAGCTTCCGCGCTTTGGAGGCTTTTCTCAGATATTTCTGCTTATTTTATTTGAGGTACAAACTGACCAAATAATTTTAACACGTATAGACTCGTGAGCGCTGAGGTCAGAGGTCCGCAGTGTCCTTTTTGATAGTCGCCTGCCGTTACGATGATTAGCACAGGAGGCAAAGGTGGAATCTGAGACCTTTATGGATAATTCACAAGAATCTCTCACTTTAGAGGCAAATTTTTGACACATGTGTGAGCCAATTTCCCTCATGTTTCATGGAACTTTATCATCAAATATTGGGAGACATTCCATTCTAGTGTGCATGTCACTAATTGACAGGTTAATGTTATTCATAAAAATGAGTAAAAGAATAAGAAAACCCAAAGAGTTGCATCCATCAAAAAATGTTTGAAAAACCTCCCTTTCTTTTCTGTAAAGGCAAAGGAAAGTAAGGGTTCCGTATGACTTTTCCTGAATTCTCTTTTTAAAATTTCAATTCATATCAGGGTACGTACGAGTAGGCAACGTTCTTTGCATTCATTAAGTTAACATCTGAGATAGAGCTGACTTCTTAAGCCTCTACTTGCCTTAAACTATTTCTTTAAATCCTTGCAGAATTGGGAAATTCCTATCCTCCCAAACAAGTCATGTTAAGAGGGAGAGACAGAAATGGATCAGTCTTGCTCTGCCTGATCTAATCACAGCTTTCTCATCTCAAAATAACTTGCCTCTCTCTTTTATCTCAAGACTCCGGGTGATGTCATGCAATTACTTTTTCTTTTTCAGTGGAGTGAAAAAAAGTCACAGAGACTGAAAAGCATTTCATCTCTTTGTTCCCACTTCCTTGTTGTAATTATACATGAATTTTCTCCCAGTAACATATGATAGCTTAAAAGCCATCTTTGACTCGTCCTAGATAAAGGGGTGGAGTCTAATTCCCCCCTCCTTGAATATAGGCAGCACGTAGTGTGCCCTTTAAATACCGAGACTCCCCTGGGAGTGAGTCCCCATGCTTTGTGATGGGGTGTGAGATGAGCATAGAGGTTCCACCCGGCTAATCCAGCTGCCCAGGAACCATCTCATGGTGAAACCACCAGGCCAGACCTTTAAAAGACACATGTCCAAGCAGCCCACCTGCTCAGCCTCCAGCTATTTGAGTCCCCTCAGCATCAACTGCTAGGCACAAACACTGGAATGAGGAAGCTTTCAGAATATTCCAACTGGGACTCTATAGACGCCTCTAACCGAGGCATCAGGCACAATGGGCAGCAGCGATCCACCCTTCTGTGCCCACCTTGAATTTCTGACCTGGGAAATCTGAACAGGACAAATCATTGCTCTCCGTCCTTGAGTCTGTGACCAGTTGTTCCAGTGCTCTGAAGACACAATGGACTTACTCAAACCATAACGCCATGATTTGGTGACAACTCATACATCTGTCATTTCTAGGTGGAGAAAAGGGTGTCACAGGATGAGATCTATGCTACAAACCAATGTCACAAGTCTCTGAGGCACTCCTTGCTTGACAGTGGAGGTTCGCACATCCTTTAAGGGTATGTAACATCACGTGCTATCTTAAAAATAACTTTCAATCCCACATCAAACACAGTGTGTACTGGATAACATTATAGTTTTTAAATGTTAGTGTTCCAATTTGTTCATTTGTTTATTAGAATAAGTACAACAAATTGAGTTTTCCATCCCATTTGTAAAAAGGTTATAAATCAGGGACATAGCTACAACTTAGACTTTACCTTATATTTACAAGCTATGTGATGTAACTGTATGTACCCTCATATTAAACAGAAATCAAAAATATATAAAACTTTGAGTTTTCATTATTTGAGAAACTGTTCCCCTCAAGTAAGAAAAATAATCAAGATTTTTGGAAAACATTATGGCAGGATTTTTTTGCTATGGAGGCCTGTAACTTGATACAGCAACACAAAGTAACATGTTCACCACTTGTACTGATTTCTTTATTAAAAAGTACTGACTTTGTTAATATTTTCCAAGTAAAAACATCTTGGCTGTAAACAACAGATGCTTAAATTCCTCTGTGCAGAATCAAAGCACAGGTAGAAACATTTCACTGGAGTTGAATTTTTAGCACCACTCGTGAGAAATGTGAAATATATTTTGCATATTTTATTAGACTACATTCTTTTGTGAATTAATTTAAAAAGTAATTATCTCTTTTACTAGGTTGAAATGGATGGTGACAGAATATCTGAGAATATATTTTGATCACCAATCACCTTCTTTATTACTATATTTCATCCAGGATAGCAATAGCTAGCAAAATCTGTATTATCTTCTTTTTTTTTTCCTAGAGACAGTCTCACTCTGTCACCCTCCATAGAGTGCTGTGGCATCACAGCTCACAGCAACCTCCAGATGTTGGGTTTAGGCAATTCTCTTGTCTCAGCCTCCCAAGCAGCTGAGACTACAGGCACCCTCCACAACACAACCCCCGGTTATTTTTTGTTGTAGTTTGCCTGGGGCTGGGTTTGAACCCACCACTCTCCATTCATGGGGCTGGCGCCCTCCCCACTGAGCCACAGGTGCCACCCTGCATCATGTTATTCTTTCTTCTGTTTCTCTGCTTCCACGGTCTTGTTCCTAAGGTCTCCCCAAACCCACGGTGGGTATTGGTACTTGCAGAAAGTGAGAGAACCTGAGAGGAAAGAAGCTTCTGGAACACTGATGAAGCAGATAATAAGCTTTAAGTCAACAAGGATTGTATTATTCCTAACACAAAATTGATTACACATAAGAAACTTGAAATATTCTATGCATAGGAATTTGTCTATTTGATAACATATTCCTGATCAAGATTTTTCCCTGAGAAATTTATTTTTTATACATCATTTGCTTCTCTAATGATATTGAGACACTGCTCTTTCAAGGCCCCTATTCTCCTTCAGTGTTTATAGATAGTAAATACAGTTATTTCAATTCCCCACCCAAAGTTGTGTTTAAACCTTACTTCCTATCAAATATTTCTATTTTTTCAAATATTTGAACTTAGCATCTTGCAATACATAAACTTATACTGAGCCTTATGAAATGAGTTTGTAATTTTTGTATGAAAAGTGAGAACGAAGGAGAAGATGGGCCATCCGAAGGCAAGGCGGGGCAGACCCTGGGATGGAGTGATTCGTAACCTTCCTCCGGGAGAGGATGGCAGGTCCGACAGCACTAAGAGAAGCCTGCACGGAGCTGCTGGGGACCAAGTCTCCTTACCGCATAAACACAGACACGGCCGTCCGTCCACACCCACACAGAAACACAGTTTCTCTTTATTTCTAACTTGAATATTTCATGAGAGACTAATGTAGTAAGAAAGAACATACTATGAGTATCTAACAGCCTGTGGTTGTTAACAGATGCACATTACCTCTTTATGTCTCTGCATCTGGACGTGCCAAGCAGCAGAGAACCAGGTGTCTGGGCCAAGGGCACTCAGAACTTGCGGGGTTCAGAGTTGCTTCGGGGCCACGTTCACGTACTTTAAGAGTGTTGTAATTTTGTAATGTTTTTTAAAAATTCTTTATAGAGTCTAACACATAATTATGCAAAAGAGAAGGCAAAGACCACTTAGCATTTCTTTTTTCTCCGACTAAGACCTGAACAATAAATCAATTTGAGCTGGTGTTCGCGGGGAGCTTGCTCAGTTCACACTGAGGCTCTCACCGTGAATCTTGTCTTAATCTCGGCCCCACGCAGCTCACAGGCGAGCAGCAGCTTCCTGGAACACAAAACATCCTTTAAGAATTTATTATAAGACTTAAGCCTCTTCATTCTACCCCTTTAGACTTTATCTTATCGTTTGATGGGGATGAATGGATTTGTTTCAGAAAAGTAATCTTTACCAAGGGGATGGTTGCAGTTCTGGGTATGTTTGTGTGCTCGTGATAATGATAAAGTGAGATACGGACAGTTCAGCCCTTCACATTCCAAATGTTCTGGGATACAGAGAACATTTAGGGCACAGGCTCTAAGAGGTATAATATTAATAGATAGAAAATTTATTTTCTGTAGCTCCAAATCTCAGAACAGAAACAAAAATAGCACAAATATTAGAAAATCTACCTGATGCACAGACATGCTCTCCATCCACTGGTCAAAAGCAGAGAGCCCAGGACGAGAATCACCATTCACGTTAAGCCCATGAACTAACTGTCCACCATGGGCTTGTGGGCCTATTTTTACTTACTGTAACTGTTACTATCCTGTGAATGTTGAATTGTTTTCCTACAACTCCTACAGCAATTCTAGCTAAGTTTCTAATGACACAAAAGGAGAAAAAGTCAAAGTACCAAAATCTGGTGGCTTTCTTTAAAAGAGAGAATTTCATATTCTATCTCTTAAAAATAGAGATAGAAAGCAACTTTTTTGAAAACAAAGAAAAAAAGATGAGGAATGCCAGCTTAACTTCTAGAAATCTGAAATTAAGTCAAGAAACTTTTATTAATACTGATCAAATTAAATTTAAGCTTCTTTATTTTGACTCAGGATTTAAGCCATAGAGACATTTATCTTATAAAGAATCATAATTCCAATCTGGGCATATACATTTACAGTTGAGATGTAACAAAAATAATGATTATCAATTTTTATTATTTTGACTTTTCTAATCGGTTTAAGGGTCAGCCAAGATTGGAAAAAGATGAACATTAGATTATTTTTCTTGTCCTTTGAGTTTAAATAAAGCTGTATGTCTCAATACCACTATGCTGCTTTACGTTTATTGCTAATGAATAAAATACTTATTTTTCATTCCAAATATTTACCTTTCTTTTGCTTATGTGTTTGTTACAGTTTTTTATATTTAGGTAATCTTTTGTTAATATGAAGAATTTTAACTGGGAAGACACCACAAGCAGAGAAAAAACAGAAGATAAAACCACACATTTTAATAAATAGACAGACAGGGGTAAACAGACAACCCTTTCATCACACTCCCCGAACTGAGAAGGCAACTTTGCGTCCAGAAGGGCCCAGCAAACCCCGCAGAGTTCAGCCCCGAAATTGCAATGGCATCCCTAACTTCCACGGGAATTAATTCCTTGCTATTTCTTATAATTTTATCTTGGTAATTTGTATTCGTTTGTAGCACTAAACATTTGTCTATTTTAAGCTTGATATAAATATTAATGAAATTGTTTATATTGTCTCTTCTCTTCAGTACGTCTGTGAGATCTACTCAGTGCTTTAGGAAGTTCTAATTCCATTATTTATTTTGCTCCGTGGTATCCCCACATGGGACTATACCACAGTTTATTTATTCTATAATTGATGCTATTGACTGGAATTGCTCTTTGTTTGGGGCTTACAGAAATAATGGAGTGTGAGTGTTGCCATATTTGTTTTTTGATTCACATCTGCACGCATTTCTATGGGCTATACATCAAGAAGGCAGAGTGGCCATCATTATGGATCTATTTAACAGTGGTAAAAATGTTAAAGGATTTTTCAACTTAAGGCAGAAGAGCCACCGTAATTCTCCATCTGCACAAATTCTTCCTGCACTGGGTCATTTGACCAACTACCAAGTTTCCCTGAAAATAAGACCGACTCCAAAAATAAACTCTAGCAGGATTTCTGTGCATTTGGTAAATATAAGCCCTACCCTGATAATAAGACCTCGTGATGGGCGTGTCTATGCAGTATATCTGCATAATAGCCACGCCATGCATTTCGGTGTGGAGCATAAGACATCCCTGGAAAATAAGCCCTAATGTGTCATCTTGAGAAAAAATAAATATAAGACAGTGTTATATTTTCGGGGAAACACCATATTAGTCAATTGGGGTTTTTCTGGTGCTCTCTCATTGATTTTCCAGTTCACTCTTGAGGTTCAGCACTTTTTATGCTTTATGTTTATTGAACATTTGTAAAATAATTTTAATTCTTATGTTTTGCTAATGCCTCATATCACTTTCTTATAAATACATAGGATGTGTTTTTGTTTTGTCTTGTTTTACTTTTTTCTGAGAATATTTCACTCTGTCACTAAGGCTAGCGTGCAGTGATGTGACCATAGCTCACTGCAACCTCAAGCTTGCTTCAGCCTCCTGAGTAGATGGTACTGTAGGCAAGTGCTGCTCAGGCCTGGATAATTTTATTTCTTTTATTTTTATTCTTATTTTTTATAAGAAACAGAGGTCTGTTGCCCAGGCTGGCCCCAAACTCCTGACCTTAAACAAGCCTTCTGCCTTGCCCACCAAAGTGCTGGGATTACAGTATGAACCACTGCACCTGGCCTGTTTCTTTGGTTTTTCGTTTTGTTCTTTTATTTCTTTCTTTTCTTTTGAGACAGAGTCTCACTTTGTCACACTTGGTAGAGTGCTATGGCATCATAGCTCACAGCAACCTCAAACTCTTGGGCTCAAGTGATTTGCTTGCCTCAGTCTCACAAGTAGCTGGGACTACAGGTACCCACCACAACACCCGGCTATTTTTAAGAGATCCCTTACAGATGAGACGGGGTCTCGTTCTGGCCCAGACTGGTCTCAAACCGGTGAGCTCAGGCAATCTACCCACCATGGCGTCCCAGAGTGCTACCATTACAGGCATGAACCACCAGCCCAGTGTATTTTTTTTCAATAATATATTACCAACTGTAAACATATCCTCTCTTCCAATAATTTGACTTTATCTCTCTTAGTAGTGATAAAGAGAAGTTTTAATTTTGATAGTCTGAAGAGTTGTTGTTGTTTTTTTTTTTTTTTGTAAAGACAGAGTCTCACTTTTGTCACCCTGGGTAGAGTGCTGTGGCCTCACAGCTCACAGCAACCTCCAACTCCTGGACTTAAGCCATTCTCCTGCCTCAGCCTCCCAAGTAGCTGGAACTACAGATGCCTACCACAACTCCCGGCTATATTTTGTTGCAGTTTGGCTGGGGCCAGGTTCAAACTTGCCACCCTCAACATATGGGGCCAGCGCCCTACACATGAGCCACAGGTGCCACCTGAGCTATTGTCTTAGTTGTGGTGAGTACCTTTACAATCTCTTTAATTTCCTAATTTAAAGCCATGAAAATTTTTTCTCCTATAAAGAGTGTCATTGTTACTTATTCAAATTTAGGTGTGCAATTCAGCTGAAATATTAATTTGTGTATGGTATGAAATAAAAATCAAGATTTATTTTCTCATAAAAATAAGTAATGTAACTGTACAATTTATTGAGAAGAACATCCCTTCAGCACTGCAGTACACTACCATGTTGTCATGAATCAAACACACACACGTACCCACATCCTCACGCACACTGACGGCTGCTTCTGAGGTCTCTGTCACGTGATCTATTTGTCCGTCCTCCCATAACTATTGCACGTTCACAGTTACTGAGTTGCTAAGTGGAAGTGAAAGTTTTCCCAGTTATTTCCTAAGAGTATGCTGATGATTTCTGGACCCTGAAAATTGTTTTCTTGTCCATTCTTCCTTAAATAAGGAATACGAGAGACTACTGAGATTGTGATTGGAATTCCATAAAATCCAGAAATCAGTTTGAAGAACATTAACATCTCCACAATTCTGATCTTACATTCTTTGGACACACTATGTCTGCTAAGTATACAGATTAACTATATTTTTCTTAGAACAGATATTTTTAATTTATCTGATTAGACGGCATGAACATTATACCTTAGATTTAACCCTAATTTTTAATGTTTGTATGATATTACAAGTGGCATGTTTAAAACATTCATTGTACTTGTAATTTGTGGTTGTTAAATAAAAATGCAATTGATTTTTATATAGTGATTTTGCATGCATTAAATGCAGTGGATTTTTTTTATAAAGTTCACTGTAAATTTACTCGTATGTTTATGTAAAATGGAACATGGTCATTAAATAATGACAGTTTTCTTGTTTCATCAATCTTTATCTGTAATATTTCTTTTCCTTGCTTTAGTAAAGTGGTCAGGGCCTGTCCTTCAAGGCCAGGCCGAGTAGAAGTGGTGATAATGGTGATAATCATCACACTTAACGTGTTTCATCCCCTCAAGGTAAACATTCCAATGTTTTATCATTAAATGTAAGAGTTAAAAAAAATAAATAAATGTAAGACTTGCTAAAGGCTTATAGATATCTGTTAGAAAGTTCCATTCTAACTCTAATTTTCCCTAAATTCTATGGAGATGACTACTGGATGTTACCAAATGTCTTTACATGTCTGTTAAGGTGTTAATACACTTTTAACTATTTTAATCTCTAATTTTTTATGTGCTTTATTGTTTTTATTGCTATTCGAATAATAATCCAAACTTTCCTGTACAGAAAAATTTCAGTTTATCATAATGTTTTCTTTTCACATATTGTTCAAATTAGCTGATGAGTTTGGTTTTTTTTGAGACAGAGCTGATGAGTTTTTAAATTATTATTAACTTTTATATTTTGCTATCATTTCAAACTTAGACAGAAGTTGCAAAAATAATAGAAATAACTCTCATATATACATTAACCAGGTTATCAATTAATTTTGTGTTCTTCATATTTCTTTCTCTCTCACACAGGCAGCTGGATAGAGATATATAAAGTATACGTATTACATAAAGGTGTTTATCTCATGCTGATGTATATATACTATATAAATATGTATACATATATAGTATGTAAAAATGTTTTCTTTTATTAAAATAAGGATAAGTTATAGTTATGTCTCTCTACTCAAACTTTTCAGTGTATTTAAACATGTGTAACTTTACCTATTTGTAGATATAAATATTGCAAAAGAAAAAACACATTACTGTATCCCCAGCACAGGTAATAATTTCAGGGAATTTAATCCACCATTCATATTTAATTCCATGAATTTTCCCAGTAGTATCTCTCATGCTCATTTTTTCCTGACTCAGTATGCCATTCATCCCCGATGCTGCACTGACCTCTCTCTATGATCACATTCACTCTGGAAGATGTTCTAAGCATTGCCTTGTGCTTGCTGATCTTAAATTTTTTTCATGGTATTATTTGTAACGTGACAATTTATAAAGTTACTTATAATGTGTTCTAATATTTGAATCGTGATTCCATTCATTTATAATTTTTGGCAGAGATACAACTGAAATTACGCTATGTCCTCCTCTGGTGCCTGATGTCGGAGGTACATGGTGAAGGCTCTCCCCAGATCTTCACGTAAGTTGCTGTTTCTCAACATTTCACCTATTAATTTAATCACTCATTAATACATTCTAATCCCATCATTTCTTCTCCATTAAGTTATTTCCTAGCATTCCATTCTAAGGAATATTTTTCTTTTCCTCTCCATGGGGAAGTCATGGGGTCGTTCTTAGCTTTAACAAAGATTTGTACTTCCTCCAGCAATGTGCGTGCATTCTCATTGAGATGTGATGTTATAATTATTTTTTCATTTCAGCCCTTCTTGTGGTCAAAAACTGCTATCTCACTAGATGGTTATATTTGCTGCTACACTCATTGATTGATTTGTTACTTATGAGTAATCTAATTTTCAATCTTAATATTTCCAGTTAATGTACTCACCATTCTTCAATACCTCCATGGTTTTCATATTTTTGCTGAAATTTTTAACTTTAGAACCTGTGGCCATCCATGAGTATCAGAAACTTACCCGCTATGATAAAAACTGCAGCATCTCCACTGTGCTGAATCCGCCTTGTGTGTCTGTTGTTTCTATACTTCTTTTTTTTTCTTTTCTTTGTCTGTTGTTTATGTGTCTTTTTATGAGTAATTCATACAAAAAAATTAGAAATAACTGTAGGCTTAAGATAATGTGTATTTTCCCTCCAGAATGTTTTCTAAGTCATTTTACTGAGGAGGCAAGAATCCTATCATTTAGTTTTTCTACTTACGCTTTCAAAAATAAAATAGAAGAAATGCTGTGAATCTATTCTGTGTGTATACTATGGGGGAAACCTTGACTTTAAAAGTATTGGAACATCACCCTGGTACCGAAACAAATTTATTCAAAAACGTGTAGCAAAAGGATTCAACCAATTGTCTTGCGTCTCATTCAATGGAAGGACTGAGGGGGCATCACAGCACTTTGATGGGCACACAGGTTAGTCAGGTTTGAGCTTCAAACTTCGTTAAAAATTTTGGAGAGATTTCGGCTAAAACAGTCTAATCTTTTCAACAATATCAGCCTCTTAAAATGAAATGGTTTAATTCAGATTCAGTTTTAAAACTAAGATCCATTTTGGATAGCTTCTCTCTCAGCTGAGAGTATCAAAAGGAAAGATATTCTCTGAGCTGATTAAACACATCTCCAATCCATTCTTAGAATTTTTGTCTTTTTTTGTAGGAGGGATTGGAAATACTCTAATCTGACTATGGCACAAAAAGGAAATTTGAATCTTGTATTTAAAATATGTGTTTGGATAGAACTTTGAGTGGTTAGATCAGACCAGGGGACAGACCCGTGCCCTGTAGGTCGTGTTCTAAAGACCCACAATCTGCTTCTAGTCTCTTTGTGAGTCCAGAATCAAAGCACTAAGCATCAGAATGTGAAAAAAGAAGAGAAACAAGAGGGTCAGGGAGTGGATACGGCGACTCAGCTTCCCTCAGCACCTCATAAACTAGTGTGACCTGGGTTCTTTGTGCCTGGATCACCTGCTTCAGAGATTGTCCGTAAAGCAGTTGAGGCACACTTGGAAGTTTTGTGCAGTCCAAAGTACCGTTGATCATAAATACTTTGATTTAAATAATTGTATCTCTTAAACAATATTTGAAGCTTAAAATGAAACTGTTTAATCCAGGATGTATTTTAAAAACTAAGTGGGAAAGCTCCATTTCACCACTGGGGGTGTCTGCGGTGGGTACTGGAGTAGGAAGGAGGTGGGATCAAGTCAGAGCACCAGGGACATGAGAAGAAGGGGCACGACCAGCCCGGGGCCCGCCGTGGGGGCTGTGCAGCAACTGCCAGGTTTTCTGAAGAGAAAGGAAAAAGCTACAGGAAAGAAAGTAGGAAAAGTGAAAGCCAAGATTTACCTACTTGCAGCTAGTGCACCAAAAAAAAGAGCTCTTCCTGGATGTCAAAAAGGAAATCCTGACCCTTTGTTAGTTACACAGTACAGACACACTGTGTGCAAATTCTCGATAAAAATAGAAAAGGAGGAGGACAGGGAAGTGGGCTTCCTCCCTCACTTTCTGCAGGTACAGACCAAGGCTTCCCCCTCGGCCTCCGCCCCCTGGGGATAGGGGCTTGCAGGGAAGTTTGGTTCAGAGAACCTGCAGCTGCATGCCGAGAAGATCAAAATTTATAGGACTCCACTGAATCCTTATTTAGGGCAAGCAAGAATGACACTGATTTCTAAAATTAAAGCTAGGAGGAGCCTCGGTAATGTCACTATGATTAGCTCTGGGAGCAGTTAAAACAAATGCTGTTTGTGTATCTGTAACGAGAACAAATTCTGTAGTTCATGAACTGAAAAAGGTAACAGTGATTTCTTTATTTTCTTGAGTTCTAAGGCGTCTTCATGAAAATCACTTATTTCCTTTCAAAGGGACATCAAGACAAATCAACCGGCAATAGCCACTGAGTCCCGGTCGGAGCCGCGCTCCGTGTGCAACTGAGCAGAGTTTCAGTCAAGGGGACTCCCGGCATCATTCTAATAACTTGAGCAATGTTTTTTTTGGTTAATGAATGATTAAGCAGGTTAATGAAGCTCCTGCTTCTCTATTAAATTCTGTGTTCCTTGCCGTTCTGAAATTATGTTTTTAAGGCTGAGAAAGATTAAAGGGCTTGACTTTTCTGGAGCTAGAGAAATAAGGCTGAAACCTAAACTATTGTTAAATGAACTTTGGTGAAACATGTTGAAAAAGTCTAAATAATGTAATAAACCACGTAAGAATTTAAATGATCAAGGCTTTCTTTTCTCATTTTTAAAATAGTTTTCTTTTCTACAGTTGTTAGTAAATCTTAGAAAGTTTTGATTATTTTCTTATGTGAAAAAAAGGTTTTTAATATTTATGCTAAGTACCTCTCTGTCAGTTGTTTCACTGACCTTTACCAGTAAGTAGAATTTTCTGCAGTTTGTGTAGATGAGCTGAAGCTATTTTTAATTTATAAAAGAGACAATGGAAGATAATTATACCTTCCTCTGAAAATGCCAGTGGAGGGAAGGTGTTTTTGATGTGCTGTATTTCTTTCTATTCCTGGGATGAAGTGTATGTAGAAACACTTTGTAAGTTACAGGGACGTAAGGAAGAAACCCTGTATTCTTCTTTATTCAGGGGTACATATCAAACTGAAAGGAATATAGCTGTGACTGCAAAAAAATTGTGCACATTCAACTTTAAACGCGACAGTCACTAGGCGTAAATATCTCCTGTTCCATTTTACATTAAGCGAGCCATGTCATCACCACAAGCCATCAGACCAAGCCATTCCTAATAAGAAACTGACGTACCGAAATAAAAATTAACGTTTTGCACACCTCTAACTGGATTTTCACACCTCCTCCTATGGAACAGGTTACGGGTGCTGTGCATAGGTTTTATCCGGGAATCACGCTAACTGACAGAATTGAACAAACACTAAAAAGCCCAAACAATAAAGTCAGATAGTGACTCACGTTGGTACCAAAACAAAAAGTAAAAATAAAATAAACTGTACGAAGTATGGGCCTCCGGAACAAAACCTGTAAATGGAAACCACACATTCAATTCGGATGTTAGGCCTCAGTCAGGGAGATGAAAAGGAGACCAGGCACCCTTGTTTGTTTTGGTTACTTAGCAAACCGGTGTGTGTGGCACTTACCATGCCCCCAGAACTACTGTCTGCACTTTACAAACAAACTCATTAATCTCTATAGCAAACAAACCTACAAGCTTGATATGATTATTCAATATCTTTTCAGATGAGGAAACTTAGGCAGCAGAGGTGTAACAAGCTCCACAACACCACACAGCCAGTGCACAGCAGAGGGGGGGTTTGAAATCAGGTCTCGGGCCACCACCATTGACCACTTAACTTTTCCCACGTCACTTCTACAAAATAACTTGGCAGCAGGTGCCAGGTTCTATTTGTGCTTGCTTCTTCAGCACACCCCCACACAAACACACACACCCAGCTGGGATATCGGCTGTGGAAGGTGAGACAGCGAGCAGATAGCACGGAGCAAAGCCTGGGTTTGTGTTTAATGAGTTAGAATGTTTCTTATGATGAAGACTTAACTGCTTGACTTCAGGGCCTTAAAAACAGACAAAACTATTCAACATGGGAAAATACATTGCTTTCTCAAAATACGGAAGAAACGAGGATTAAATCAGGATTGAAGACATACAAATGCATATAGAAAACAATTTAAATAAAAAATAACTAAACACACATAGTAAAGGCAAGTAGGACAAATACCGCTTTAGATGGTGAGACACAAATATAATAAAGAAGAATAAACGAAATCATAGGTAATACTGCAAGCAAATTTAACCCAGTTGTGCATTAAAATAATAATGTGGTTTGGACACCGGGGGCTTATTTATGGGATACACGGGTAGTTCAATTTTAAAAAAGCCTGGGTTACATTGAGAAATAAGGAGAAAACACCTAGTATGTGCATACAACCTTGTGCACTCACAGCACTGATTCTCACTCAGAAACATAGAACTAAGGGAGAGAAATGAATCTCAGAATATAAATTCAGTATGTTCCGGGTTATATAGAGTCTGAAATACACCAAACGGCTTAGGTCAGAGGTGGACCCACAGCCTCTATTTTATTGTTGTTCTTCACCCGATCTGTGCACTTTTGCATCTTAGTTACATTCACAGTCATGTTTTGAAGTTGATGCTGAGATTCTAAGTGAAAGAATGACGAAAGGATTATTCACAACGAACCCCCACCCTGCTACTAAGAGGAGAGGGTGTGAATGAGTTGTCAAGAGTGGTGTGGACAATGAATGTGGGGCTTCTGCTACCGTCTTGATAGTCGTGATACAGGATCAGGAAATTCAGCCTGGGCCAACTGCAGTGAGTCTCCGAGACAGGACGGGACGAGGGAGGCCGTCAGGTTCAGTGTCTCAGCAGGTGAACAGAGGGAATGGTCGGGGCCGGAAGACAGTGTAGGAAGTCAAGGGTCCACCACAGGTTGCTGGGCTGAATCACATGACAGGCATGGATGTTCCTTACTAGGAAACCATGGATGCGGTGTCCAGATCTTAACCAAACAGGGCAAGGGTTCCAATCTCTGTCCTGAGTATTCAAGCACACTCAGCCTTCCTCTACCTATGTACGATGTGAAGACCGGACCTCGGGAGAAAGGACTGGGTCAGGCATATTTTTAAGGGTATCAGTACCTATTTTTCAGACATATTTGTGACTCAAGAAGAGATCACAGGTCAATGTAAAGTGAGAAGAGAAGAAACCCTGGACATATGGTAAGTCCCAAGGAGGCGGAGAAGGGCTGGGCAGAAGTGGAACTCTGAGAGGCGGGCTGGAGAGTGAAAAGAAGCAGTGCCCGGAGGTGTTCTGACAAGGAGGACCTGGGAAATACCACTGGGAAGCACTGCAAGTCACTTTTGTTTATTATATGATTTATATGGTAAAAAAAAAATTAAAATCCTTGTGTTCCTAAATCTGATACAAACCAGTGATCTTAAAAAGAAGCAGATAATAATAGCATTCTTTTTCTTTTATAGACACAGTGTCTCATTTTATTGCCCTCAGTAGAGTGCCATGGCATCACACAGTTCACAGCAACCTCCAACTTCTGGACTTAGGCGATTCTCTTGCCTCAGCCTCCCGAGTAGCTGGGACTACAAGTGCCCGCCACAATGCCTGGCTAAGCATTCTTTAAAATAATGAAACCTGTCACTGATGATTTAAGATGAAAAATTATAAATGCATTTTATAAATATATAAAATAAACATCAGTCATGTATTATTAGTCAAGAATTTTAAGGTAATGGGAAAACATAATATTGTATAGAACCTTCCATTCTGGCAATCATCCCCAGATATGTTTAGCTCTGTGGTATTTCCATGGCATATTTTAAAAAACATTATTGCAGAATTTTCCTGAAATTTCCACATATACATTTGTCAAACTGACATTATGGAATGTTAAGTGCAACAGGTATAACTGTTCTCCATTCAAACACAAATCCCTAAATGTTTCAACATTAAGATAGCATCAAGTCTGAAAAAATAAATGTGAATTGAAAGTTGTATTCGCCAACTGAGATAACATTGCTTTGTGCGACATGAGAATATTCCCGTGTTTCAGATAGGACCAGTGAGGCTCATACGATTTAAATAAGCTTGACAGTCACAGACTTTTAAATAACTATTTAACAGAACCTACAGTCTAACGTCCTTACCAAAATATAAAATTCCACTGCCTTCATAATATTAATCTATACGCCTCCAACTCAGTTATTTTTCTGTTCTGTATACAGACTGATTTCTTAGTGAAATAGTTTGTACAGCTTATTCAAAAGTCATCTGCAGTTCTATTCACAGAATGAGTCTGAATTCCTCTGTGTAATATTTTTGTATTATTCATTCATGGTATTAGAGCTCACTTCTGTATAAACAATGATTCATGGGTTTCAATTTTGAAACAACATTAAATCATTAATGGGATTTAACTCTGTCTACTTTATGGGCATGCACAGATTTCTACCAAAAAAAAGGTTGCAGGCAGCAAAAACAAGCCAAATAAGTCAAATCTTCCAGGAATGTCCAATGTATTCTATATTCTCTTGAAGTGATGTTGGGTTTGGATGATCATGATGAAGATTTTCTTTTCTTTTCTTTTAGATTTTTGCAGTTTTGACTGGGCTAGGGCTTGAACCCACAACCCTCAGCATATGGGACCAGCCACCTACTCCCTGAGGCATAGGCACTGCCCCTGATGATTATTATTTTTACAATTAGTTTTATTTACAATTACATCAAAGGCCATATATTTATTCCCTTACTATTAAATAGGAATATTAAAACCTCCTTACCAATCTAGTCTTAATTTTCTTTTGTGATTTTTTCTTCCATCATTGCAATCCATTTACTTCATGTTCTAGATACTCTGAACTCCTCCACAGTCCTTATTCGTATTTATATCTTTCTTTTCCGGCCTTTGACTCTTCATATGGCAGCCATCGCTACAAGTACCTTGATCTCTAAATCCTTTCTTTTTCCTGTCTACATCAATGTTGCCAGTGTTACCTGACAAATTGCCAGATTCATTATATATTAAATGTGTGTTATTTTTTCACGCCTGTATTTCAATGTGCAGCCTTTTGTGAACACTTTCTCCACACTCCCGTCACGCTCTACTGGACTTGACTCACACTCTGCTCAGGAGATGGAGGTGGCGTGTCCAACAGTCCTTCCCTAACACTTGGTGCACTGCTGGGTAGGGTCCAGTCTTCACCAGCAGGCCTTTCCTACTTTGTGTTCTTGTCACATACCCCAGGGGTTACACAGAGAGCAGGTGTGTTGAATCGAGGTACACGTGTGTTGAATCGAGGTACACGCTGACAACCGTTACTAGAACGTCCTGCTGGCTGATGAGCGGTGATGTCTGTGAATGCCGCAAACAGCACAGGTGTGTCCTAGGATTCCAGAAATCTCCAAAGATTTCAAGCCACTTATAATTCCTCACCCCCAAGAAGAGCACATGGAGAACTATGGTCATAAACTTCAGTGGGTGTCTGAGCAAGGTATTTAAGCCCCTAAATTTTATTTCTGCAATTAGAGTAGAGAAATGTTACCTTAATTGTGATCTGTGTTTGCATGTATGTCCTAGATGTCATGCATATTTCCATCTTAATTTATGACATGATGATAGTTCTGCCTTCGGCGAAGGTGGATTAGCTTGTTGAAGACCAATCCTCCCATTGATAAAAGCTGGAACATAAAGACAAAATACAAACACGACTTTCAGAAGTGTGGAAGAGCTACCAACGTACATGAGACTCAGGAGGCCAGAATCCAGGAGGATAAGAAACAACAGTATAATAATTCCAGGAGAGTTCATAATTGATGAATATGTTCAACAAAATACGTTACATGGTGGACACTATTAACAGAAAATCAGTATATGCTTCAGAGGAATAAGAATTAAGTACTTGAAATAAATTAACTATATGGATCTAACAAGAGATTATAAACAGCAGGAGAGAAGGATACAGAAAATAGGTCAAGCATATTATAAAAATGACACAATGAGAAGCAGGATAGAAGAGTCTAAGAGACAAACAGGACATGGTGTGAATGTCTGGAAAGTTAATACAATTTGGACATCTACCAAGAATTTCCCAAAACTGAAGAAGATTTCAAATTTTTGATTCAAAAGGGGATGAATCCCAAAAACGGTAGACAAAGAAAAATCACACATAGACACATTACAATGAAAATGCTGAGGATCTCCGACAGATAGGAAAAATCTTGCAAACAAGAGAAAAAGACGTAACATTTTCAAAGAAGTGACAAAAATGATGCTAAGTTTTCACAAAGTTGATGGAAAAACATCATCAACTTATATTTAAACTTTAGGAATCAAGTTAATAAAATTACATGCAATAAAATATAAAATATTATTGAAGAAATTTTAAACCAATAATAATGAAAATATTTTTAGATGGGAAAATCTTATTTGTAGTTGCAACAGAATCTTAATTATAAAAGCTTAGCATTTTTCAAAATAAATAGTATTTAAATTATTCTAAAATACATTTAGGAGTTTAAAGAGACCTAGAAATTCCAATGAGCATGGTGAATAACAATAACGGTACAATTATTTTACCCGACATAAAAACCCAACATTACCAAATAGCAAGAAACATTTATAGCTACAGTAAGTAAGGCTGTGTGGTAGTGGCAATAGATTAAGAAACTAAACCAGTGGAATATAATGGAGATTACAGAGAGAGATACACACTTACCCAAACATGCAGTTTATGAAAAGTCACGACGAAGGTTGGGGAGAAAGAATACACATTTCAATAAATGTCACCAGCTCGGTTGGGTGCACACTGTAGTAAAAATACTCCTTTCTTCTTTCTCCAGGATACCTAAATAATTCCAAATGGGTTGTTGATTTCAGTGGGATGAATAAATCAAAATTCTGAGTTACATATGATGGGTGGTTTTCCTGTGTTTGTGGTTTCAAAAGCTTTCTTAAACAAAATACTAAATGTGCTAACCTAAAGGGAAAAAATTGATAAATTGAACCACAAAAGTTAAGAAATTCTGTTCCCTAAGGGACTCCATTAAGAGAATAAAAACTATTAAAAAGTAGAATTTCATTTACAATTTGGGAATGCTTACATCAGACTGGTCAACATAGCCTTCACCTCACCCCATAAATGCATGAATGTATACAGTTACGATTTAATAAAAACCAAAGAAAGAAAAACCTCATACCTTTCTACTAAGTCATGCTGCCTCCAAATTGTGAATATTTTGGGAATCATATCTTTGGATATATAATAAAATTAATCATTAATGGTTAATTCTAACCAAAAAAAGTAAAATTTTAACTGGTGCTGGTATTTTTAATACATGCTCCCAGCAAAGAATTCAATAGATATAAAATATTATATCACTACATATAAACTAAATATTGTACATAATTATATAATGCTCTATAAACTATATACATATAATCATATACAACTCAAACTACCTATGGGTTCATATAGAATTTATTTTAAAAGTTATAGTATAGTTGTTACAGTAAGAACAATATGTACACAAAATTAGTTGACATAGTTCCCCTGAATGTCTCTGGATTTATCTTCAGTTATAATGAAGTGAGCTTTCTGCTGAATGAAATTGGATTTTTGGAATGCTACATTTATATTAAGGATGTGGTTGGTTTGTCAGCATTTCACCTAAATGTTTACCTTGCCTTGATGAGACAAAGCGTACAACTTCATTTTCTATATTTTTCATATGTATTTTCTCTAAGTTTGAGAAATGGATGTACTACCATGAATTCAAAAACTACCATAAAACAATGAAAAAGCATGGACTTTCCCCATAGTCACCAGTGTCACCCTGGGTAATTATGTGAAATTGAATGCATCCACGCTGGTTTACATTATCAAGGACAGATAGTCATGAAAGAATAACTACCCATATGTTATTTCCCTTGGCCAGTGAAGTTACAAATTAATAATATAAGTTTACATGGGGATGTACCTGAGAAAAGCTTGTCATCAGTTTCCTTCCAACTCCAGGTTTAATTGCAGCATGCACTGAGATTTCCCCTCCCCTTCCTTCTCATTTTCCTTCTTTGCTTTTGGGGAATTACTGCTTCTGAAATAGCAATGTCTTATAGAGCTTGTAACTTGCAGTATAGCTTTGGCCCAAGATGAAGATTCCTCCTCCATCCAGTATGCCTGACAATTCTTGCATAAGGGATAATGCCATGAATTTGACAAGATGAGATAATAAAACTTTGAAAATCCAGCCTAAATTGCAGAAAAATCTGTGGTCTGCATGTTTTGTTTTGCAACAGAAGACCAAAGCACACTGTGCATTGCAATAATGCCTTTTTTGGGGTATTAACATTTATATGTTTTTATAAAGTATGGATTTTTAATAAGCAATGAAAAATATTTATTTTTTTGAAAATCTTTCCTGTGATGTGTACTGTATAAAGATCCTCAGAACTGACCATTTCACAGTGATGGGTGTGCAGGAGAAGAGTGTTGTAACTTAACTCATGCAACCTTGTTGCAGGATATTAGGACTAGATGATGCACGTTAGCTGAAACAGCTGAATTTCATTTTGTGAGAAACCTCTTCCCCTTCCTGTGTCTTATGTGCTTCAAATGTGATGTCAAGATAGGAAAACTTTCTGTTCACTTGCAGAGCTACTGTTATTTTCTATTGCTGCCCTAAAAGTTATCACAGCCACAAACTACTCCAAACTTAGCATCTTAGAACAAATCTCGCAGTTCTGGAGGTCAGAATTTAGATGGCCTTCAGGGGATTAATTCAAGGTGTCAGCAGGGCAGTATTTGTTTCTGGAAGATACAAGGAGAATCTTTTTTCCTTCTCTTTCCCACTTTCTAGAGGCTGGCTGCATTTCTTGGTTCATGGCCGCCTTCTTTCATCTTCAAAGCCAACAATGGTGCATGTGTCTGAGCCCATCCTGTTACCACATCTCTCCCTAACCACAGCTGGTAAAAGGTCATCTGCTTCTGAAGGACTCATGTTGTAAGACTGAGCCCACTGAGATAATCCAGGATAACTTCCCCATATTGAAATCCTGGATCTTATTCCGAATTGCAGCATTGCTTTTTGAGGCAAGTAACATCATCATTGGGCTTGGAGATTAGGAGGCCGACATCCTATCGGGGGCAGAAGGGGCCATTATTCTTCCTATTCTTCACACCGCACCAAGAAAGCATTTTAACATGTTATTTGAGGACTGGAGTTTCTTTGAAAATGAATATTTTCTTTTTCTTTCTTTCTTTTCTTTCTTTCTTTCTTTCTTTCTTTCTTTCTTTCTTTCTTTCTTTCTTTTTTTTTTTTTTTTTTGAGAAAGAGTCTCATTTTGTTCCCGCTGGGTACAGTGCCATGGTGTCATAGCTCACAGTAACCTCAAAGCAATCCTCTTGCCTCAGCCACCTGAGTAGTTGGGCCTACAGGCCGGTTTTTCTATTGTAAGCAAGCACATGGTCTTGCTGTTGCTCAGGCTGGTCTCTAACTCCTGAGTTCAAGCAGTCCACCCGCTTCAGCCTCCCAGAGTGCTAGGATTGCAGCGTGAGCCACTGTGACCAGCCACTAGGCATAAATCTTCAAGTACCCGTCTGAAGGCAGTGTCCAGGACATCACCATGTAGGGGGCCAAAGATGAGGGCCAGAGCTGTCTTCACTTAGTGTACAATGGACAGGACAACACAAAACTGGCATTGTTGTTTAGTGGAAAGAAAAGGCCTGGAGAGATTTCATTGTTTAGTATATATTTCCAGGTAGTGGTGTTTCCTTTGCCTCCCGTGGTGTGAACTCTTCATGTACGAGGGTATTTTCATCACCCACAGCATTGATAGAAGAATTTTCTGCTTTTCATCAGGGGCTGTCTGTCACTTTCTCTCTCTACTCCCCAGCAGCCAGGCTGTGGTCATATAATCTACTCTCTGCCCATCCAACATGCCCATTGTGTCCAGTGCCCCTTGTTTGGGGTCACTGCTAGGGCCACCAGCCAACCTACCAGCATGTGCCCCAGACGATTTCTGCACCATGAGCTGAATGTGGTTCCTACGGCCATGTCTGTGTGCACAAGCACACATGACTCTTTTTCCCATTTTCTGAGCAGTTTTCCAGCTTTCTGTTGATTCTGTGAGTCTCCAGACATCCTTAAATAAATTTCATCTCTGCTTACATTAGCCAGAAGAGGGATCTGAAATTTACAAACAAAAATGAATAACTGGGTCTCTTTCTTCTGATCCCCAAATCCGGGGAAGTAAATAATTTAGCAGGAAATCACAAATAACTTGGGTTGCTGACCCATTTTAGCCTATCTGAATATGTATTCTATAATCCCAACCACTGAAATTCTGATGAGGGAATTTCTATAATATAGGGTGAGAATTTAAAGTAGCTATGATTTAGAAGTTATGTATGTATGATTTTTTTCTTTTCAAAAAGCTAATATCTTAAGTCCAGATGTTCAAACACTTTTCATCATGGTACACTGAATTAAAGGAGAGTTAATTATGCTGGTTTTAATTTCATATATATTAATGAAATGAAAAAAACGAAAATAACTTCATTTGAAAGTCAGATTGCTACATTTTGGAGAACCAGCATAGTGGTGACACCATGATACTGATTTTCTGAACACGATGTTAGTGCAGCATAAGAAATTTGCTTGGTGAGGGATGAAATTCAAACTTAACGGCATTTTCAAATATTGCCCTAGAAAAAAATTCATTGAAGGACACTCTTGTTTATTACTTGCTATTAAAAAAGGGTGTTTGTTTTGGTCTCCACTCTGTGGCTCATAAATATTTCCGTGTAACTGAGCCTGTCCTCAGCACCATACTCACCAAGGACTCCTATTCCCCAATGGAGTCAACCTCTGGGTTTAAAAAAAGTTCTTTTTAAGGAATATGGTGTGGAAGGGGAAGGGAGAGGGTGGTAGAGTACCACCCTTGGAATTGTAAACCATGACAGGTTCTGGGGGGAGGGAACGTGTGTGCTTATATTGTTAAAGCAAATAAAAAACACATCTGTGGTTAAAGCCTACAACATTAATTCTATCAAAGTAGTGTAAGCTTTTACTCCAGACCTTTAAACATGTATTTCAATGGTTGGATCGAAGTAATAGAATAAGAGCCTATGAGCCAAAATCTGATACTGCTGCGTAAGGGTGCCAAAAAATGAAGATGCTAGAAGAGAATATTCAAAAGTAAAGAATGAAATTAGAAAACTGTAAGTGAAGCGATTGGTCTGTGCAGTGTGGTGGTGAATGGACGTTTCAGCAGAGAGAAGGACCAGAGTGTGAGTGTACAGACCACGATTGGGTTAATATTCAGAATGGGGATGAAATGAACAATAATTTGGAAAACACAACTTTCAAAATTAAATGTGTTAAAAGCAGCATTCCATTTTAAAAAGTAGCGGTCAATTGACCTTTGTGAAGTCAACAGGACTACCGAAATCTCCCTTTCAATGGGTTTTCTCACTGATCTTTGATCATTAACCATTTAAAAATTGGTCCTTGTTTATATCACAGACAATGACTCTCAGGCTGTCACCAGCCCTTTAACGGGATGCGATTTTCATGAGACCACAGATTCAAGCAACTGATACAGTCTGAATTATGTATCCAATAAGGAGGGTAACTTGAATTTTAGAAAGTAGACCTGCATATATAATTTTATCAATTTAATCATAAGGGTGAACCCCTCCGGGATATGTTCTCTGTGAGTTTTAGAAAACTTAGAATGTCCCAAGTCTCTTTTTAGAGAACCAACACAAGCAGATCAATTTGGTGCCTAATTCCCATGCCTAATGAAGGTAATTATTTAGACATCTTTCTCCTATTAGGAACAGTGGTATTTTAGTATGCTTTCATACATTAAGCATTTCAAGTGTGTATTGAAGATTATGATCAAGATTCTTCCCGGCTGCCGTTTAGGACGGAAGGCTTTGATCAGTGAGTTTTACTCCATCATTCCAGGTCATCACAGCCATGAAGATGTGGTCCTGTTAAAGGTGATCTTCACACTGAGTTGTTCTCTCTGCCTATGGGTTGAACTGAACCTTATAGATCTACATTCTTCAAAACAGTTTTGAAAAGAGTGTCTGTGCTTCCTTTCCACTTATTTATTCCTCAAAATGCATGAGGGAGAAGTCAATAACAGTCATCTCATCTCAAAGCAGATCAAAACAGTATTGTCTCTGTTGGACAGGGGTTAAAAAGTGGAGCAAAGACGTAATTGGCCTACGTTAATTTTTTGTTCTTAAGCTTATAGACATCCAGTTTGGGTTTGGGGTCACATTTCTTGAGTATTAATCTTTGTGGCTGATTACACACTCTGACTTTAAGAGAACATGTAACCCGGCAGGAAGGTTCGCATGTGCTAAGAATCCCGTATGCAATGGCTTCTGGAGCACAGGTGACTTTAGCCTCAATCGGGTCATCCACTTACATTATTTAGACTCCGTTTCTGAGTTACACGAGGTTGATTTTTACTGTCCCTTGCTAAAACCAGAGCTCAGATTTTTTTTCATGGAAACATATCTTGGATATTTTCACCAAATACAGATGCTACCAAGGGCCTTCCTACTCTTTCATTTTTAACCATTGTTCCCTATTTCTCTTAAAATTTCACATGCCTTAAATTAAAAGACACTGGAAAACTGAAGCTCCATGTTTTTGTTACTGTTTTTCTATCCTAGCATCTTACTCATTCCAAGATTATGAAATCTATATTTAGGTGAACTAAGATGAATATAAAAGATTCATCCTTTGGTTTGATTTTGCCATTAGGGAAAAAGAATGCCTGTTTTCAAAGGAAAAAATAAGCATAGGAGTCCATCCTTCACTAAGATACCTGGGGTGATATGTGGCTAGTTAAACACCCTATTTTTTTTTGTCTCTATTTTTGTAAGAGGTCCAAGATTTTATTCATAATAACATAACATACAGACGCCCACTCTAAGAAGGGAAAAAAGCAATTTTTTTTGCAAGAAAAATTGTCTCATATTTGAGCTCTAATTAAGAGAGGAAGCCTCTGAACAGGAGTGATAGCTGAGCCAGGGAGAAGGGCAGGTGGCACTGAGCCCACACAGCGGATTTCTGAAGGAATATGGCAACTGCTGTCTGACTCGTTCCAATTACTGCATATCAAAGAAAAGGCTCGCCTGCATGGGGGTGCCACAGAATATAAAGGAAGCCTGTTTACCTTTTTAAAAACAACATAATTTTATTTGTTAGAACATGACCTAGAAGCCAGTTATTTCTTCAAATTAAAAAAAAAAATCACCCATTCAACCCCCCTTCAAAGTGCTAAACACAGAGGGAATTTCAAGGCTAATACCGTGAGCCTGGAAAACGTTGCCAATGAGACAGATGTTATCCTTGGAAGTCTTCTCTCTCTTTGTTGGGTAGCATCTGAGTCCTCTTCAACCTCACCAAATTATGAAAAATTAAAGAAGACAATAGTATTTGTAGTTTCCATGAATTTTGAAAGCAAGGAGTCAAGTATAGGAAATAAATATGTGCATGGTAATGATATCAGAATTTCATCTTGTCTCCTGGCTGGCTCGCCAAATCTGATACCGGACTTTCAGGTTCTTGGACTTGGTGATTGAAGAATCAATGTGCAGACCACAGATCAGTGGCAAGACAGAATTTGTTTACATAAAAGAATACAAAAACACTAAAGTTCCTGGTAGGGAGAGAAAACCCAAGTCAGGAGAGAAAAGCTCTCTCCGTTTTTCTCTCTCCATCTCTCTCTGTTTAGCGGTATATATAGGTGCATGGGTTACTTCTATATGAGGCCAGGAAAGGAATGGACACAGGCTCTTCTGGGGCAAGGTGAATGAATGTACTAACGAATGGACACTAATGAATGGACATAGTTCCTTCCACTGGGGCAAGGTGAATGAACTTACTAATGAATGGACACAGTCCATTCACAGAACTGAGGCTTAGGAAACTTACATGAAATTGACCTAGGCATAGGAAATGGGGGTTCCTTATTTAGTCATAAGTATAAAGGGGAAGGAGACACCAAGGTGCTGGTGTCTCCCCAGCAGTTGTCCGGTCCCGTGGGCTGCTGGAGCCTCCGGTGGGGGAGGGAAGCTCCCCGCCCTTGCCTACGCTCCAGCCCGCTGGTTCCTCTGCCGGCTGCCGCTGCACCAACACCACTAAGGTGGAGGCGGCGGGTCCTCCAGCCCCACTCGGCTGAGCTGGCTGGGGTGCCACCTGTCCTGTATCAGTAACACACAGCAGGATGTGAAGTCTGCACATACCTAATTAAAAATACAGGGCACGTCGGTCTTCTTTACATTTCACAAAGGCACGCGCATTTGATTGTGCAGACAAAGCTGCTTGTTCTATCGTCACCTCTTCAGGCCCTTGGATGTGCTTCTTGGAGTTTGACTGGGCGACACAGGGATGAAGAATTTGATGTTTCAATCATGTCCAGGACCAGGTGTTAAAAAACACAGCATGGGTCATAGCGGATGTCTGCAGGGCTTGTGTCTCTGTGAATAGAGACTCCTTCTGTGTCAATCTGAATGTTGCCTCTGCGGATGGAGTTAGAAGGACTTACTTCCTAACGTGCTTTTATCAATTAACTAATGGGATAGAGGGAGAATATTTCGTTCTTTCAAATATTTCTACACGTATATGATTTAACATACTTGTTGATACAAGAGAAAGCAAAAGAATTCTATCTGCTCATACCCATAAATTAGGAGAAACAGCTACAGGGCGGATACAGAGGCGCGTGTCCCTATGTGGTGCTTCCGGGCTCTGGTTTTCACCATAATATTGACAATGAAAAAGAGTGAACCATAATTAATTAATTAATATTGTGACAATGAGAGGCTGGTTACAATTCATTCTTTTAAAGAATTATGGAGGCAACTTATTTTAAAAAGAAAAAATCAGGGAATTCACTAGACATCTTTGTCTTAGTCGTTCATACCACTATAACAAAATGCCTTCGATTAAATAATTCATAAACAACAGGAATATTGCTCACAGTTCTGGAGGCTGGAAAGTCTAAGGTCAACTGCTCCAGCAAATTCAGTGTCTTGGGAGGGATTGATCCCCTTGAACGGCGCCCGCGGTGTCTTCACGCGGTGGAAGATGCCACCGAGCTCCCTCAGGACTCTTTCATGGCATCTGATTCTATTGGAAAGAGCAGAGCCCTGATAACTAATCACCTCCCCAAGGGGTCGACTCCTTTTTTAAAAATAAACTTATTAATTTTAATTAATAAGTGTGTACATTTATGGGCTACAATGTGATGATTTGATACACAATGTGGAATGCTTACATCGAGCTGATTCACCTATCACCTCACTTACTTTTGGGGTACGACATTTATAACATACTCTTAGTTGTTTTGAATGTACATTGTGCACGTTAGGTGAGATCCCCCCAAATGCTCTGCCTCCTCCCACCAATCACCCTCTGCCCCTCCCTTCCCCTCTCGCTGCTCACCTCTCCCCCTTGCTACATTACATTTGTGTTTTATCATTTTTATGAGTGTGTAGTGTTTATATATTGGGTTCATATTAGTATTGAGTACTTTGGATACTTTTTGTTTTCCATTCTTGAGATACTTTACTAAGAAGAATGTATTCTAACTCCACCCAGGTAAACATAAAAGAGTAAAGTCTCCATCTTATTATGGGTGAACAGTATTCCATGCTATGCCTTTAATACAATTTGTTAATCCGTTTATGGGTTGATGGACATAAGGGTTGCTTCCATGCCTTAGCAATTATGAATTGAACTGTACTAAACATTCTGGCACAAATGTCTTTGTGGTCAAATGATTTTTGTTCCTTGGGGTAGATACCTAGTAATGGAATTGTGGGATCAAATAGAATGACAACTTTTAGTTCTTTGAGGAGTCTCCATACTTCTATCCATAAAGGTTGTATTAGTTTGCAGTCCCACCAGCAGTGCAGAAGTGTTCCCTTCTCTCCACATCCCCACCAGCCTCTGCAGTGTGGGAGCTTTGATGTGGGCTAATCTCAGTGGTGTTAGGAGATATCTCAGAGTGGTTTTGATTTGCATTTTTGTCCTGATTAAAGACAAAGTTCTGATAACTAGAATCCACAAAGAATTCAAATTAATCAAGAAGAAAAGAGCAAACAACCCCATTTCTTTGTGGACAAGAAACTTGAACAGAAACTTCTTTGAAGATGACAGACAAGTGGCCAACACACACGGGGCCAACTCTTAAAACCATTTCCTCGGGGTTAGGTTTCAACATGATGTTGGAATGCTGGATGTCGAAGAGGGACGCAAACTTTCAGGTGACAGTAATGGTAACACGTGCATTTTAACAACAATTTTCATATTTTTTCTATGTTATTGAAATGAACAAGCAAAAGAATTAAAGTTAAACAAGAGCAAAAGAGAGTTCCCTGATATGAACCCAGAAGTTTCGTGTCACCCATCAGTGTCACATTTTCTAGGACTTGTAACCGGACTTCATAATAGTTTGCATGAGTTTCTAAGATAGATGCTGACGAGTTTTGGTGAAATATAACTTGCAATGAATACGTTAAGCCTTGTAATGACATTACTAACACATTTAATTGTAAATCTTGAGATGTAAATATAACTAGGAAGATATCTGTCTATTTAAAAATATAATTTATGGTGCTGAAGATAAATATACAATCAACAGTTAAAAAAGTGTAAGTACTAGAAAATAAAGGATGAGAAATAAGGAATCTTCCTACAGAGAGAAGGTGTGGCATCAAAATGGTTTGGGGAAAAGATTAAAAGCAAACTTAGAAGATAAGAATGTTCCACCACAGCATTTTTGAAGTCACGGAAACACGTGAACCACTGTGTATTAAAGGAACATTGATGGTTCCAAGAGGTTGGGACAGGTGTCATGTCAGGCAAAAGGTGATAAGTCAGGGTGAAGATGGAGTTAGAACTATCTGGAAGGGCACAATTTTAAAGAACAGTGGAGGAAAATGTTAGTGTAAACAACGGCAAGTTTAGATTAATATTTTTTATAAATAAGCTGATGGGAAGAGACAAAGGGCACAATGGTGCTTTTTGAAAATTATTATTTGATGAAGAGTCTCATTCCTTTGCCCAGACTACTGCGTACAGCACAGTGGTGTCATCATAGGTCATGGCCACCTCACATTCCTGGGTTGAAGAAATTTGCCTACTTCACTCTCCCGAGTAGCTGGGACAGCAGGTGCCTGCCACAGCCCCCCACTAATTTTTCTGTTTTTAGTAAAGATGAAGTCTCACTCTTACTCAGGCTGGACTCAAACTGCCGAGCTCAAGTAATCCTCCCACCTTGGCCTTCTTGTGATGCTTCAACCATTAGTCCATAGAAAAAGAAAAAACAGTGCAACTTTCTATGTCTTGGAAATGTGTATGTCACAGGGTTGTGAAGCCTGGAATAAAAGTGAGGTTACGTAGGTGATGCGACTTACTTGACATCTATTTTTTCTGCCATAATTTGCTCCATTCATAAAGGAATAAACTGTAAAAATAATAAGTAATAACTACTAGTACTGCTGACGCTGTGAATAACAACAACAGCTAAGTCACTTAACCTGCTGGTCACACTTAGAGACCTACAGAGATGATCATATTTACTGTTTTTTACGTTATTCATAAGCTCTTCCTCATTAGTCAAATTTAAATGCAAAATGAGAGTTTTCCAATTCCCTCTCTGTGTCTTCTGAGATGCAAAAATAAAACTGGTATCTGCGACAAATCAACAAATTCTTTTCTTTATCAGAATTAAGGACCATTTCTAAAGATATTCAGTTTTATTAGTTTCAATACTCATGATAACATGAACCATGTAAAGGGGCATGGCCTAGATGTTTGGGATAATCTGACCCATTGATTCTATTTATAAATATATGCACATTTTTATATTGAATGCATTATATGCTGATTTTAAATACATTCACTATGTTAATTATTTATATGAATTTATTTTAAATACATTCGTATATGTGAAAGTTTCCTTAATTGTCTCAGAAAGAGGATGCCTCATGTATATCAGTCATTTAAAAGCTAACTCTCTGAAGACTTGATCAACCATGTGTTCATTATGTCGCTCAACCCTATATTTATTGATTTTGTTCAGGAAGATATTAAATTTTGTAAAGAGTGTATTATTGAGCCTTCCTGTGTGAAAACTGACTCAAAATTTAACAGCTTTGAAACAGAAACATTTATTATTTCACCTCAGTCTGTGCAGCTGAGATGTCCTAGATCCATGTTATCTGAGTGGGTCTAGTAAGGACTTCTTATGAGGTTGTAGTCACCCTGAAGGTCTGAGCTGCAATGTCTGAACTCTTCTGAGTCCTACTGGTGAAGTTCTGTTTCTAGACTCAATCTCATGGCTGTTGGCAGGAGGTGTAAGCTCCTTGCCATGTGAATCTCTCACTCGGTTGCTGATGGCATGGGTTCCCTTAGAGTTAGGGATCCAAAAAAGAATGAGAGCGTGTGCTTAGGATGGAAGCGTAGTCTATTTATACCCAGATCTGAGAAGTGGCATACTGCACGTCTGCATTTCTATGTAGTAAAGCTCAGCCACTAAGTCCAGCCCAGATTAGGAATAGAGAAGTTGAGCTCCATCTCTTGACGAGAGAAGTGTCGGAAGATGAGCTGATATCCCAAAAGTCATCACCAAGTGTCTTATCTGCCATTCAATTCTTACTCTGATTACTAGAAAAATCAGTGTATTTATGTGTTTTGATTTTACTGATGTCACAATTTATAAAAATATATATAATGTTTAAAATTAGGGTGGTAGGGAGGAAAGTAGACGGGCTTTATATAAAGGAAAAATAACTGAATTTGCTTGTCAACACTTCCCCTAGTACAATGTTATGATGGACCCGTGTGTTGAGACTTATAAAGCGATAATAATAATAACTAACATGTAAATTTTTTCCAGTTAATATCAGCTGCTATTGTTAATGTTTTAAAAAGGTGTTAATATAATTTCTATTTGTATTCCTTAAAATAATTGCTATATGATGATCAACAATAAAATAAGTAATAAAGGATTTATTATAACACTGAGAGTTCACTTACACCAAAACCCATATTTGCATATATATGAAAGTGGCAGTAAAAGTTTATTAGTGGTTTTAGCTGACAAGAGCACGGGGATGCACAGTGAGCCAGGAACTGCACCATCTGCCATGTCACACCTGGACGCCGCGTGGCTGAACCTTAATCACTCTTCTAATGTCATTATGGAGCCTGGATGTTGGAAGGCATATGGCATCTTGCCTCCTTAGTGGTGCAGTTCCATTCTAGCCTGGGTTGACAGTCACATGCTACTAACCTTCTGCCAGCTGTAAATATGAAGATGTTAAATATAAAACTTTCTCCAGGGAAGAGCTTCCCCTTGGATATGCTACATGCTTTTCCCTCATGGGCATCAACTTGCATCAGGAATTACGTTACCTGTGACTTCTGTCTCCTCCCAAGCAATTCTTAATAAAAATAGCCTTTGTTAAAAGAGCAATTTTAAAAGTAAAAGAATCATGCTATTTAGCTCCTTAATCACTGTCCATGCTAATTATAATAAAGACCTCTCTCCAACTTTTGGATTCCAGATGCAACATGCTAATGGTTCTTAAGTAAAGCTGATCAGAAAAAAATATTGTTTTACAAATTTTTCAGAATTCGTGAATCAGTGGAACTCAAAAATTATTTTCTCTTTGAAAAAGTGACCTGAGGAGGTTGTAAGCTATGTCGGAATCTGCGTGAACTTGTGCCTTCACCTCGTCTGATAGCGGTGTGGGGATGGAGGGGATGAAGCAGACCCGCACTGTTTCACTCTGTGTACTCAGGATTAACAAGTGACATTGGCTTGGTGACTGTGGCTCAAGTGGCTAAGGCACAAGCCACATACACCTAAGGTGGTGAGTTCGAATCCAGCCTGGCCCACCAAACAATAATGACCAATGCAACCAAAAAATAGCCAGGCGTTGTGGCAGCTGTAGTCCCAGCTACTTGGGAGGTGGAGGCAGGAGACTCGCTTGAGCCCAGGAGTTGGAGGTTGCTGTGAGCTGCGATGCCATAGCACTCCACCCACAGGGATAGCTTGAGGCTCTGTTTCAAAAAAAAAAAAAAAAAAAAAGTAACATTGCATATTTCTTAATTTAAAACAAACCCAAGCATTTTCCGTATGTAGTTTGAGAGTCTAATGATAGTGGGATTCTTTGGGGAGTTTCTTATTGTTTTTGTTTCTTGAGACAGAGTCTCCTTCTGTTGCCCCGGGTAAAGTTCTGTGGTATCATAGTTCACAGCAACCTCTACCTCTTGGGCTCAAGTAATCCTCTTACATCAGCCTCCCAAGTAGCAGGGACTACAGGTGCCTGCCATAACACCCAGCTAGTTTTTCTGTATTTTAGCAGAGACAGAGTCTCACTCTTGCTCAGACTGGTTCCTGAGCTCAAGTAACCCACCCTCCTCGGCTTCCCAGAGTGCTAGGGTAATAGGCAGGAGCCAGGATGCCCAGATTCAGAATGGGAAAAAAAATATGGTTCTAAGACAAGATTCTGGGAGTTAGGCCACCAAACGATCCTACCGAGTGCCACTTCTCCCCCACCTGCACAGAGATTGCACAGATTGAATTAACCTCTTGGTGTTACCAATTAAGTAAAGATCAGCCCGACATGTAAGATAAGGGGAAATCTTCTTGTACCACCGCTGAGAGTACAGAGGAGGGAGGGTTTGTTCTGATCTCTGGAGCAGGAATTCTTAATGACTCTTCTTCTTATTAAATTATTGAACTCTAATGGTTAAATCCTAACATCCCATTGGTACAGCATTTTATTTCAGAAAGACAACAGATGTGACACGGCTTTATCTACTGATGGACACCTATGAATTAACCACAGCAGACTTCTGGAGAAGGAGGCTCCCTCTGAGTGACAAGTCACTGGTTTTTAACTGACCTTTCCGAGCCCAATCTGAATATAAGATGGATAACATAGGATCCATTTGGGTTTTTTGTTTGTTTGTTTGGTAAGAGAGTTTTTGAGTCAAGAAATGCAAGAGACTAACCAGGGCATTGAATAAGAAATAAACGTGGGCGCTCGCTAACCAACTGTGTTTCTGCTTAATCAAATTGAAAACCATTGCTTTCAAGAAAAACTCTTCAACTATCTACCTCCCTGAAGGAGACAGAAAGTATACTGGGAATTTGAACGGTGAAAATTTAACATGAAGAACTGTTTAAAATGTTAACGATAGTTACCTAATAAAAGAGGCAAAAAAAAATTTTTTTTTAACACAGAGGAGAGATGGCAACTGCGGAAATCTTGGCCGTCCCCACAACTGCAGGAAACAGGATAAGAGAAAATGCTGAGAAACGGCGATGGCCGCAAGGGGATCCAGACGCCTGAAGGTGGAAGTTAGAAGACGGTGTGGCTGAAACGCTCCCCACTGCTCAGATACAGAAACTACCGGCTGGGGGCTGTCCTAGGTCCCAGCACAACCCAGAGTCATAGGGAACACTAAGGGACCAGCAGCACGCAACAGCCTCTAGGCCACCACTGAAAAAAACAGAAACAAAAAGCTGTTCAAGATGAGAAAATGAAGCCCCCCATCGTCCTCCTCCCTGCAGTCTCCCCCCAGCCCCCCACACGCAGAGCCTTACAGGGGGCAGCAGGGGAAGAGAGCAGTTTGCAGAATCTCGGTCTGGGATGACAAATTCCGAGAAAGATGGAGGACTTGGAGCTCAGGAAGAATAAATATTTGACAAATCTAAGTCAGTCCCTGACTGAATAGTTCTACTTGAAAATGTTTGTTTCACCAATCTCGTGTTATAATCCCTTGAATCTTTATGAGATACATCTTTATAGGTTAAATTATACTGAATGACAAACTTTAAAGATACTTTCTATAATCCCATGATCTAAGACAGAACGCACTGAACTCACTGCCCATAAATGCAAGCACTGAAAGCCAGCCGGTCCTAGGATGACAGTGGTGTCACGATACTTGTATCATTCTGAGGAAGGTAAGTATGTTCCCTTGTTCCAAACTGTCCACAACAGCAATAAATATATAATTCCACTTATTTGCTTTCGTTACTTTTCTACTGTGAATGGGTTTTTTGTTGTATTATTTTGAAATAAAATCAATCACGAATAAATCCTTCCTTAACTTTATTACTAATTAAAAACATTATGATACAGTAGACCAAATGCTGAGGGATCAATTATGAAGACTCCTTATTAACCTGGTACAAAGTAGCCACACAACACCTAAGGTATTATGCTGTTATTAGTTTCTTTTATTATTATTAGATATTAAAATAAAATGATTTTTACCTTAAGAGAGTATATTTTAGTTAGGAAGACAAAAAGTATTCAAACAAAGCAATGACATAATTACGTAATAATTAAAGAGAAAACAATAAATACTCTCCACGAGGTTGGATAATGTATTATGAAATATTAATTAAAGGTAGTGTGTATTCAGGCTGAGACTGAACAAATGCTTGACAGATGATCCACATGGTGAGAATTTCCAGAAGACAGTGGGAATGTGCACAAAAGTTCAGATGGAAAGGTACAAAGTACTTTCAACAATGCCTAACCACCCGGGGGACAAGTTTCAGAATGTTGCAGGCTGGTCAGCACATTTGTGAAGCTTTACCTTGGCGACTAACCCTGTTATAGATGGTGGAAAGTAAGATGAAAAAGATACACCAAACTGTGCCCCTAAAAATCCTCATTCTAATAAATAAAATAATTTCTGGTAGTGGTGTAAATACTTTTTAACACAAACATATACATATAACAAAAGCATGTGCTAGGCCTGATGGCTCATGTTTGTAATCCTAGCACTTTAGAAAACAGGTGCCAGGAGGAGCCTGTGGCTCAGTGAGTAGGGTGCTGGCCCCATATACTGAGGGTAGTGGGTTCAAACCCAGCCCCAGCCAAACTGCAACAAAAAATAGCTGGGCATTGTGGCAGGTGCCTGTAGTCCCAGCTACTCAGGAGGCTGAGGCAAGAGAATTGCCTAAGCCCAAGAGCTGGAGGTTGCTGTGAGCTGTGACACCACAGCACTCTACTAAGGATGACAAAGTGAGACTCTGTCTCAAAAAAAAAAAAAAAAAAAAAAAAAAATATAAAAAAAAAAATATATTAAAAAGGTAGTTTACG
>CAUYTI010156725.1:0-14399 GCA_963575145.1 Galago senegalensis
TTAAATCATAAGGGTTCACTTCCCCACGCCAGATGCCACAGCAGTGTCTAGGCTCATTAATAATTGAGATTTTTGTCTCTCTTGCGCTTTGCTCTCCCTTCTATATTGGTTTTGGTTTTAGACACCTGTTGTCCCTTCACACCCACCATTCTGATATTTATATGCAGTTTCATTCAACATACCTTCTTTTCATGCTATCCTTTTCTTTGACAATGGCACTCGACTGCCCCAACCACTGTAAAAAGTCAATGACTTAACTAAGTAACTCACATCCTACTAAACAGGTTTTGATGAGTTCTGGAGAACCAGACTACTTAATTTAAAGTTAGAAATAAAAAAGATAGTGAGAGTCTACCTTATTTAATGGTGAAAGGTGTGGGTCCAGTTTCAGTCTTCTGCAGGTCGCCAGCCAGTTGGCCCAGCACCATTTGTTAAATAGGGAATCTTTTCCCTACTCAATATTTTAATTGGCTTGTCAAAGATCATGTAACAGTAAGTAGCTGGGTTCATCTCTTCTCTATTCTGTTCCATACATCCACCTCTCTGTTTTTGACCCATGAATGGATCAATAAATTGTGGTATATGTACACCATGGAATACTATGCAGCCCTAAAGAAAGATGGAGACTTTACCTCCTTCATGTTTACATGGATGGAGCTGGAAAATATTCTTCTTAGCAAAGTATCTCAAGAATGGGAGAAAAAGTATCCAATGTACTCAGCCCTACTATTAAACTAATTTATAGCTTTCATAGGAAAGCTATATCCCAATTATAGCTCAAGAATATGGGGAAAGGGGAGAGGGAGGGGAAGGGAAAGGGGAGGATGGGTGGAGGGAGGGTAATTGGTGGAATTATGCCTATGGTTCATCTTATAAGGGTACATGTGAATCTTTCTAAATGTAGAATATAAATGTCTTAACACAATAACAAAGAAAATGACATGAAGGCTATGTTAACCAGTTTGATGAAAATATTTCAAATTGTATATAAAAAAAGCACACTGTACCCCATGACAGTATTAATGTGCACAGCTATGATTTAATAAAAAAATAAAAAATGCACATAATAATGAGAAAAAAAAGACATATACAGAGATGATGTCTGTCTGAGCATCTCTCTCTGTCTCAACCCTTTAGCTCAACAGTTCTCAACCTGTGGGTCGTGACCCCTTTGGGGGTCAAATGACCCTTTCACAGGGGTCATGTAAATACATCCTGTATATCAAATATTTACATTATGATTCATAACAGTAGCAAAATCACAGTTATGAAGTAGCAATGAAAATAATTTTATGGTTGGGGTCAGCACAACATGAGGAACTGTATTAAAGGGTCGCAGCATTAGGAAGATTGAGAACCACTGTTTTAGCTGATGCCAAAACATAAAACTCCTTTCTCTACCATCCACATCCCCTCATCCATGGTCACTGCAACATCTGCAGATCTAAAAGACTGATGTCTAAGCAGATCAGCTTTCATTTTAGGGCAGGGATCATGGTGGATGGATGTGTCACTGACTGCTCCTTTCTGTTTCCCCCAAATAATCTGATGTGTCCCAGGAGATGAACGTGCACACAGATGCTGACTTCAAAGCCCCTCTGAGTAGGGGCTGCATGTGCTCTGATGAGGGACATGTCAAAGACACATGTCAACTATATTAATTTCCTGTAGCTGCTGTAACAAAAAGCGGGTGACTTCAAACAACCAAAATGTATCATCTCCTGGCTCTGGAGGCCAGAAGTCTGGAATCCAGGTGTAGGGACAGGAAAAAGTGTTTGGGCTTTCTCTCTCATGGCCTTGGGATGGGACAAGATGAAGTTGTCTAGGCTTTCTGGCTTTCTTCCCATGGGAAGGTGCCATGTATTCCTACATAGCTATAGTGGTGTACAGTGCAGTCATGCTTATCTAACTGCATGTTACCACTTTTGTTCTGCTGGGTATAAAAGGTACACAGGACCTTTCCCCTGAGCCGATTTTGGATCACAGATTGTGATGTATAACTTAGCTCCCCTGTCACCAGGAACAAGGGTGGACTTGCGATGCCTGCTCCCCCTGTGACCTGTGAGCTGAATTAAAGCATGTTACTAAACCTGTCCTCCTTGTCTGAGTTCTTTCCAGTCTTGTTGAATCAAAACACTGGCACCAGGTATCAGGAGAGCCACTGTCTTGCTGAATGCTCTGGGGGGTATCTTCCTGTCCCTGATTCTGTAATCAGGGAGAGGAGATGTAATCTTTGCATTCCTTGGCTTGAAGCTGCATCATTCTAACCTCTGTCTCCATCTTCACATGGATTTCCTCCTGTGTGTGTCCTCTGCTCCTCTTACATGTATAAGGACATCATCATATCAAATTAGGGCCCACCTTACTCCAACAGGACCTCAGCTAATTACATCTGCAATGACCCTATTTCTAAAAAAGGTCACATTCTGTCTGAAGTGCTCCTGATAGGACCCCCCTTTGGTGCAGGGGGCACAATTTAGCTCATCACAACAGACCTCAGTAAGCCTTTTCTCGGACCACTTTCTAATTCAGCAAAAGATAACAACTGCTTATCTTCACTGACCAGGGCTGTCACATGGAGTTCATTTCTAAAAACCTCTCAGCAGTCAGGAAAAAGGGAAGGGAGGCATGAGAGAGCAGCATGCCTGCCATAGTCCCTGAACCCCAAAAAGACTTTGGGAATAGTGAGGCTATGCCCTGAAGTAAAGGAGGCATCAGCTCCTCCTAGGCTGGCCCACCCCGACCTTGTTCACAAACTTAAGGAAAAAGATTAATTCCCCACCCCACTGGGGGTACGAAGCAAGAGAGCTGCTGACTTATCAGAGCAGCCCCTGTTCTATTAGCTGAACCTACCAGCTGCTTCTCATCACTGCCAGAGTGAGGACAATCTGGAAACCTGCCCGTGGTCCCCTTGCAGTGAAGAAAATGGATATGCATCCAACCTTCTAAAAGGATTATAGAGAAGCCTAGCCTACTGATACTTTCTATTATAGTAAAGTCTTTAGTCTGTAACCTGGGGAACTTTAGTCCTCCTGGGGACAAAAGACACCTATCAGGATAGCTATCTCCTATACACATGTACAAAGGTGTATTCTCTTCCTCATATGCTGACCCCTGGACATAAGACAACAAGCAGACTTAGTCCTTACCCTAAGTGAGCACCTGTCCAGTAATGACACAATCACAGAGACAAGAGAATACATTATTGGCTTGGTGCTCATAGCTCAGCAGTTAGGGCGCTGGCCACATACACCTGGGCTGGTGGGTTCAAACCCAGCCTGGGCCTGCCAAACAATGACAATTACAACACAAAAATAGCTGGGCATTGTGGCAGCTACTTAGGAGGCTGAGGCAAGAGAATTGCTTAAACCCAAGAGTTTGAGGTTGCTGTGAGCTGTGGTGCCATAGCACTCTACCAAGGGCTATGTAGTGAGATTCTGTCTTAAAAGAGAGAGAGAGAGAATATATTATTGGTGGAGCCCAGGGATGAGACAGGAGAATGTGCCCTTGAGTCTGCCTGGGAAGGTTGGGGAAGGCTCCTGGGAAAAGTCAGCATTTGAGAAAAGGCACCTGCAGCCAGACAGATGGGGTCGGATGCTCTGTGCAGCAGCTGCAGTGCCGGGAACACTGTGGTTGTGCCTAGGGCTGATGACTGGGCTGATAACCAGGCTGATGTGCCTGAAGAATCAAAGTGGAGGGCAGAGGGTGAAAGGAGACACTGAAAAGCTAGGTCAGAGCCAGATAATATGGACCCAGTGGGCCCATTCAGGGAGCAGAGTTCCCAGGCTATAGATGAAGGGGGTCTTCCAAGGTGAGGAGTTGATGCAATCTGAGCTGCAGATTCTTAAGAGTCCTATGGCAGCAGCTCAGAGGCTAATGCCAGAAGCTTTGGATAAGATGTCACTAGACCACTGCTGGGTGCCTAAGCAGCATTCAATATACTTGTTGAATGAACAAAACAAAGCAAAAGCCATTGCAGGGCACAACAAGAAGGAGAAAAAATGGAGGTAGAGGTTTTGGCTGGGCCAGGTGGAAGCCTGTAGAGCTAAGGGTGTCGTGGTCATGTGTCTGAGAATGACTCTCAAAGGCAGGTGAACATACAAGTCCAAAAATCAGGGATGAGGCCTGGGCTAGAGTGGTTGTTCTAGGAGTCATGTGCCAGCAGGCCTCAGATGAGCCTGCCTGGAGAGAAGGTACCCTGGAACTGATCCTAGGGAGCAGCACCTAAGTGTTAGACACAGAAAGGGAAGCCTGCTATAGAGCCTGGAGCAAAGGGTCCATGATGGCTGGCAAGGAAGCCCAGGAGGCAGACAGTTCCAGAGAGGTGGTGCTGGTCACCAATGTGAAATGGCACAGAGCTCAGGGAAGCTCAGACCCCACAAGACGAATTTTACTGGCCAAGAGCTGACCCAGGTAAAAGAACTCTCAGTGGGCAGGGGAGTTGGGAGCTTCAGCAGAGAAGGATGAAGAATGAATGGGCAATGAGGCCATGGACACAGCCGGAACAGATTTTCACTCAATCTCCAGGAAAAGGCAGGTAAAAGAGAAGCAAGGGAGGAGAAAAAGGTAGGAGCTAGGGAGGCAGCACTTTTGAAGCTGGGAGGGACAGAGCAAAAACAGAGGTTGCAGGGAAGGTGGGCGGGAAGGAAGACCTTACTCACTCTGCTCACAGACACAAGAAGGATGCGAAGGAGTGGCAGTGCAGGAAGTAAAGTCCCTGCTGTTCTTTGTCAGAGACTAGAGAAAAGGCCCCACACCCAGCCCAGGTGCACATGAAAGTCCGGGTATTAGGGAGGGAAATTATTAATAGCGTCCATTCATCAAGTCCCTACTGGGTGCCATCCAATCCTCTGAACCACTATACCCAGAAGGACTCAAAGGCTCAGAATGGTGAGTGAACTTGACCAGAAGTCAACAGCTGACAAGGGGCACGGCCAGGATCTGTACCCACACCCATCCTGCACTGCCCATTCCCCTCCCTCTGGCTGTGTACTAGCCTCCATTGCTAAAATAGGAAAGGTGGCCATCTGCTGAGAAATGGAGCAGGGGGTGTCAGGGGCTGGAGAAGCATGGCAAAGAGGACATGTCAGAGGAGTCTAGCAGGTAGCAGGCCCAGGACAGCCAAAGACCTCCATTTCTCGTAGCTGCATGGATTCTCTCCAGCAGCCCTTGGGACTCAGGGTGGAGAGCAGAAAGTATGACAGGGCTGTCCTGTAATTAGGACAGGAAGGAACAAAGAAACAGTAAGTGACCTGCTACAGGGCCTTAGCTATTCAGGGAAGGAGACAAGGCAGAAGGCCACCTAGACACATGGGTAAGAGTAGACGTCTATACAACACGTGGGGGACCCCGATGAGGTGTGTGGGCAATGAGGGCATCACCATGAGGGAGCTGTAAGAAGAAGAGTTAGGCTAGTGACCGAGAAGGAGCAGGCCAAAAACTCCTGTGTGGCCTCCTAAGGTCACTGGCTCAAGTGGAGCTTAGTTAGAGTTCTAGGGCAGATGAGAGCCCAAAACTGAGGAGCTTGAGAATGCCTCTAGAGAGTACCTAGACACAGACACCTAAAGTGCAAGAGGATGGTGAGCAGGGCCCAAGTCCAAGAGAATGTGGGGGGCAGGGATGAGCACACGTGTACCACGGAGGCCCTGTGGGTCCCACTGGCCACTGTGAGTAAGAAGGGGGATTAAGAGAACTTAAAGTAAACCTCCCCATGCAGCTGACACTGTCCTGGGCACTTCCACTGGTGCTTTGGTTCTCAATGAAACCTCCAAAGGTTTCTCTGTGATGGTGTCACAGAGAACTTTGGCCCATCTTGTTTCCATGTTATAGAGAAGGAAACTGAAGTTTGGAAAGTAAAATCACTGAGATTAAGCAGCTGGTATGGGGTTGAGTGTGACTTCAAATCCACACTGCCAGGAACCAACAAATCCAACTATAGGGCTCTGGAGTGGCACGTCCTAGGAAAGAATGGGCTCTACCTGGTACTGACATTGTGCTGCCAGACAAGTTGGACACAACCAAATTTAGTTGCCTCACCCGGACATCAAAGAGAGCAGATGCCTCACGAAAGTTTCCGTGGGGACCAAAAGAATCAGCACTCTTCCTGCCACACAGTTCATTATAAAGGGTCATTTTAAGTGACCATCACTAATCAAGTATTCAGGTGAGCCTCAGAGTTGCAATTTGAACTATTAGACACCCAGAAATATGAAATCAGGAAAGAAACTGATGAATTGATAAATTTCTTGCTTTCCAAACTCTCACCACTTGCCACCAGAAACAGAGGAATGAAATGGATTTGAGGAATGAAAACCCCTCACCATCCAAACTCAAACTTCCTCACCCCTGTGCCCATATACAAATGGTTGCTGTGCAAACTAAGGAGCCAAATGGGTTTGCATACCAAGAGATACCTTAGTGGTAGAAGATGGAAGTGCCCAGGACAGTGTCAGCTGCATGAGGAGGTTTACTTTAAGTTCTCTTAATCCCCTCTTCCTACTCACAGTGTCCAGCAGGACCCACAGGGCTTCCGTGGTACCCATAAAAATGCTTGCTGTGCAAACTAAGGAGCCAAATGGGTCTGCATACCAAGAGATACTTGTATGTTTTGGTTTGGTGTTAAACAATATACCACACAGGTGGTTCCCAAACCTTTGAGAGCATCAGTTACCTGGTTGTGATTTTTCTTCTTTGGAAATTTTCTGAGTAGGCCAGGACTCTGCAGTTTTGACAAACCCTTCCAGCAGGTAGTCCCGGAAGCACATTTTGAAAATATTGCCCTCTCTATCCACTATTGTCTGCCTATTGCAGTATTCAAGTGGTGAGAGAAGGGCATGGCTCTGTGTAGAATATTCCAAAAAGAGCTTTATTAATCAACATATACTCAGCCTTCTCCAAGATAAAGGGGGTTGATGATTCAACATGAGGCTTGTAACTCTGTGGCTGCTCCCCCACCCTGTATCATGGCAAAGGGACACCAGGCATCACAGCTGGATAGCACTATGGGCATCCCAGTTCCCTTTGTGCCAAGGCCCTGCTCACCAAGCCACCCTGAGAATGACAGCTACCAGTGTAGGTTTTCCTACAGAAGAAATCTACAAATTCCAGCAAACTGAGCACTCTTGCTGCTTGGGAGTTTCCCACTACCCTATAACTGATGAACTGTCAACTCACATTAAACAGCATCCCCCATCAATTAGATAATCGCCCAGGCCACTTTCTTACCCCTTTGCCCACATACAACAAGTCCCCAAATCTCTGAATGCCTTCTTCCTTGTTTTCCCTTGGAGGCTGAGACACTAGTGGGGAGACTCAAACCACCCAGCACTACCTATGATCTAAACACCTACAAAACACCCTTGCCCCAGTACTTCACACAATTCCTTGCAGAGAGAAGGTTCTTAATAAGACATTATGGATGAGGCAGTACCCACTGAGAAAAGTGGCTTCACCATTATTGCCTAGTACATCCTCAAAGGATAAGCTTGGTACCTGAAAGTCCACAGGAACTGGACCATAGGGCACACTTATGTTTAAGGCCTGGACATCCTCCCGCTGCCTGATGTCCATCCAGGGGTTGTAGGCCACAGGGGGTAGCCTGTCAGGGACCTGGGGATCAGGAGCCAGGGTGATGTTCTCCAAGGGATATAACTTCTGGAATTCCTTGGGGAAAAGCACACAAAGCCACAAGGTTGTCACTCTTTTGGCAAAGTCACAAGGCTACTGCTCTACAGGCATTTATCCTGTCTTTGATACATATACATGGCAGCTCACTGATGTTCCCCAGGTACTTACCCCACCTAGAAGTCAGGCCTTAGGTCACCCTCATGAAAGCCAACAACAAAATCATCTGACTTCTGTTTCCTACAAACTGAGCAGTGACATCTCTCTTGCCTCATGTAAACAGATGCCCTCCTGTCCCTGTCCACACTGGACTCTCAAATATGGTAAGATGTTGTGGGTTTCCAAAACCACCCTTGGGTTCAGTAACTTACTAGGAGAATATACAGATTCAGTGTATAGTCACACTCCTGGCTATGACGTATTACAGTCAAAGGATGCCACAGACAATCAGCAAAGGGAAGAGGCACACAAGGCAAAGTTTAGAGGAGACCAGGCACACGCTTTGAGTCCTCTCCCAGGTAGTTACACAGTTTACACTTACTGGTCCCAGCACACATGAAATGCTGCCAACCAGGGAAGCTCAATAAAGCCCCAGTATCCCACTTTTATTTGGGGTTTGTCATGTAGACACCTTCTGCCTGGAGCACACCAAAGTTCCAGGTTCCCAGAAGGAACCTGGTTCAGCATAAACCATGTTTGCCTAAACAGTTTAGGCATGACAAGCCAATCATCAGTTCTGGGAATGATGAGAACATTCCCAAAATCAAAGTTCCCAGATGCCAGCCTAGGGCCAACCTTATAAGCAGGCCTTTCGAGGGATCACCATCAGGCTGGAGGGCTGAGTCTCACCTGCTAGGAAAGCATGATCCTTTGGGCTAATCAAAGCAAGACACCTGCAGCATTGAAGGCATACCTCCTGGTCCCTATTCTCATTACATGTCAGGGGCATTCTGTGCAAAGTCAAAAGGATGGGATGTTCAGGCCCAGTGAAAACACAATGGGGAAAAACTCAGAAAGATTATAAAAAGGAAAAGACTATATGCTCTACATGACATACAAGCAAGTATAGGATATGAGGTTCTAACAAGCAATGCACTGTCCTGAGTTTAAGGTGTCTGGACTAATAGGTTTAAGCTGGGGGGAAGGCAGTTGTTGAAGAGAACTTCATGTTCCTCAAAGATTTTCCTCAGGCCATCCCTCATTACAGACTTTGGCAGCCTGCTCCGATTCACTGTGATAACCTCACCATCCAACCCAACATTTGCTGGATGAGTCCAAGGAAAGGAAATAAAACACTCCGGTGGAGGGAAACAGAAAGGAAAGCATTTCTTACAAGATTCTTATGTGTCCTAAGATTCTTACAAGTTCTTGGCCTAGACCTCTGAATCCCATATACACTCCACTGAATACACAAGTGTCCATCAGGCATCCCTGGTGCCTGGGGATGGAGGATGTGGCCACCTTTCCTACACAAATTCCTCCCTCGAAAAACAACACAGTTGTTGGGGCTGTGCTAGATCAGCCCTCAGCCAGCTCTTCACCTTGGGGTATCTGAAGGGGATGTGTGGCTTATGATAGCCAACAGCCAGGAAGAAAGGACTGGATGACATTTTCATCTTTTCCAGCAATTGTATGGCTTGTTCAGTGCTCTGTTTGTCAGGTAAGGTGCCCTCTGGCACATCCACCACATCCACAGGGCAAAGCAGGTTGGCATGAAGTTCTCCATCTGGCCCCCGACATGTCTATCAAAAGAAAATATATGACATCAGCTTTTTAAATACAAGAAATAAAAATCACAGAGGTCATACTCATGTGGATTGAACGTTCACATCACCAGCCCATTAATGTTAGTCATTCAGACTGCACAGGAACATCAGAAACAAAACTAAAACCGAGAAGTGCCTTTTCCTTTTCAGGCAGGGGCCAGAAATCCACCAAACACTTAGTTTCTTGCTGCTAATTCTCTGTCTCCAGGTTATAATTAATTAAAGGAAACCTAACTAAATGAATTACCAAAAAAATTTATCTCCAACTCAACAATAGAAGATAAATAAGCCAATTAAGAATGGGCAAACACTTCTCCACAATTATAAAAAGAATATAGCACAATACCTTCCACCCCACCCCCAAAATTGGGGAGGACACAATTGGACACATTCTCCATAATGTCTCCAAAACAAAAAAAGCCAGATACAGGTATAAACAGCTACATATTATATGATTCTACTTATATGAAGTGTCCAGAATAGGCAAATCCATGGAGAACAGAAACAGATTAGTGGTTGTCCTAGGCTGTGAGTTTAGAAGAAATAACGAATAACTGGTAATGCATCTAGAGCTTCTTTTGGGAGTGATAAAAATGGCCTAAAACTCATTTTGGTGATGGTTACACAACTCTGAATTTACTAAAAATCACTATATTGTATACTTTAAAAGGGAGACTCGGATGGTATGTGAATTATATCTCAACAAAAAATTAAAAAGGAACGATTCCTGTTTTAAATTTCAAAGACACACTCAGATTTGTGACAAGGTCCCAATCAACTAGGTAAGGTGACAATCCACGGAATTTCCAGATTCCCTGCAACGCAATGCACAGAATGAAACCTCCTACTTCATTTTCCCGAAGTTAGTTTTGACTATGATTTATACATCACAAACACCCAGAGGCTGTGCTAGCTGCTGCTCCCTCTCGAAGAAGGAGAGCTGCCTCCCTCCTTCACAGCCTGCCTTGCTGCTCTGCCTGGGCAGGACAGTGCAGCACCTGCCTCAGACCACTGGCTCACCCTCTACATATACATGATCTGTAGCACTCAAGGGGTGCTTGTTACTATCAGATCTGCCACTGTAAGAAATGGGTGGGGGAGGACTAGGAGACAGGGGTCTGGCATGTGTAGGCAAGACCACTAAAAAGTAGCAAGATGGCTTCAGGGAACTGAGGATTTGAGATAATGTCTTCTAATCTCATTCTGTTCCTACTCAAGCCACAAGCCAACAACTAGAGCCCTAAGTGTTCACTGCATTCTGAAATGGAAAGCTGTCAAGAATTTAGAACAAGTGGGAATGGGAGGAGGGAGAAGAAGGAGGGGGACTGGTGAGTTCTCACCTAACAGGCACAATGTAGGAGTATACAGCACACTTCCTGAGTGAAGGGATCAACTACAACTTGAACTTTACCTAACAAATGCAAAGAATGTAACCTAATCATTTATACCCTCATATTAATATGAAATTAAAAAAGAATATAGAACAATACCTTCCACCCAACGCCAAATCCTCACCCATCTTCCCCACATAAAGTCTCCAAAAACCTCAGAGGTGTATGTTGTTACTTAGTTCTCCAGGTGGTTTTCTGAATTTCTTAAATGTGCATTTTAGCTTCTTTTGTACCTGGGGTATTCCTCTAAACCTGATATTTTCTTAGTAGATTCCATTTTTTATGCAATACTGTAAAAATTTAAAACTTCTGTCAGAGGTCTCAGCAGCTGAACATATGATTAGAGCTGAGACAGACAGACAGCATGCCTTTCTCCCACTGAGGGCTGAGGTTCCCAGAGCTCAGACCTCTCTTCTCCCTCCCATGCCTCAGCATCTCCCAAAACCCACAGTTCACAGCCTCATCCAGAGTGAGGACCCAGGAACCATTAAATGAGTCTAATGAACTAGGGGCTAAGGTTCTAGAACAAAGAGTTCCTATCAGCTTCTAAAATGAAGCCACTGTTCCCATCAGCCCTAATACTAAAGATCCAATACTTATCTCTGTCAAAACATTATCACAAATGAAACCAACAACCTCACAGTACAACCAGCTTCCTTGATAGAACATGCTGTATACACAATGGTTTGTTTGCTAGACAAAGAGAAAGTGCTTCCTCAGAACAGCGTGCCTTTCAGAGCCTTACCTTAGTGTTCTCGTACTTCTCGGAGGAGGGATGATAAGGAGGGAACGACCAGCTATATGGAAAATCATCACTGTGATTGGAAGATATACCTTGACGGGGAAAAAGAAAGTTGTTAAATAAAATATCAAGAGTCTTTTAATACCCCATCCCCTCAAAATAAAACTTGTGTAAATGACTGGCAAGTGAAACCTCCCCTCTGTGGGCCTCAGTGTCCCCATCTATAAAATCAGAAGCATAAGCAAGATGATGAAAAGTCCCCTCTAAAGTCAATTCTCTACATTTCTGTTTGAGTACTAAGCATCTGACTGGTCCCTAAGCCCTGGCAATTTGTGTCAGACCCTGCAAAAGGGATACACAAGGGCAGGGCAAGCCAGCTCATTAATACGGCACAGTTCCCTGGAACCCACACTGGACCCTCTCATCCACCCTATGAAGGAAGGAGCAGCATCATCAGTACCACCACAAGGGCAGGTGTGGAAAGAAAGGGAGGCTCAAGGTAGGGCCAGGTCTTGCCCAACCAGATATTAGATGAGTGAGCCAGGACTCATGCCCATGCCTTAGGACTTCAAGTTCATGTACTCTCATGAAGCAGAAGCCCACACCTAAGCCTAACAGTTTACAGTCTATTTGGGAAAACAAAATAACAGCACATGAAAACAAGGAAGCCCTGCAACTGCCAAAAGAGTTGAAGTGCCAAGCGGGGGAGCCCTCAGGCACAAAAGTACAGTGGGTCGGGTGAGGGTTTGCAAGGAAGACTTCTAGGAATAAGCAAGGCTTAGCCAGGAAGAATAGTGAGGAGACATTCGGCAGAACCACAGGAGAAAGAGCACCAGAAGCAGAGCAGCACAGTAGGGCTCCCACCAGCGAAGAAAGTACTGAAGACGAAGAGGGCAGCAGGTAGAGGGCCTATGAGCACAACAAGTATGGTGGCAAGAGCAAATAGGAAGCTGATGGACCTGAGTTCAAATTCTAATCCTACCTCTTAGAATCTGGTCAACCTCAGGCAAGCTACTTGACTTCTATGATCCTTAATTTCTTCCTTGGGAAATGATGATGATGACACAAACCCAACTAGCTTGCTGACAAGAGGATTAAAAAAGTGGCCACCACAGTAAATACCACCTACATAACTGGCACTCAATGGTGGCTACTGTCATCTGTGAGCAGGCCCAATAATGACAGTAAAGGATCTTAAAAACAAAGGTTCATTGGAAAATGTGTTTCCTCAAGGACTACAGGAAAAGTGTTTGTTCTCTGGCTAAGACATAGTGCTTAGGGCCTGATCTCAAAATCCAATGGTCAGGAGGAAGAAGGCCAAGCAACACCACTCAGTCCTGGACTGGCCTCCTTTCCCAAAGCACAATCTCCCCCCTCTGTTATATTTCCTCCTCTCTTCAAAATCATCACTTCCCTCCAGCTGCATTCAGGCAATGCCTGTGGTGATGAGTACCAAACTGAAAAAAGTTCTACTGGTGTTGGCTTTTGGCTGTGCAATATGGTCTCTAACAGATTTGCCTTCAAAACTGGGCCTGACTTAGCACAGGTGAATGTTTCTTTCAACCTAGACTAGCCAGGTGGGTTCCTGAAAAAGGCTGCTGAGCCCACCAGTATAACCGGTGAGCAAAGGGAAAGCTACAGACAACATTCGAGTTGTAATGTTAACAATAAGCAACCACCCACCTTATGGTGCTCTTGTGTTCCAATGCACTCACAAACTAACCACATTGGGAGGCTTCCTTGGGCGGTAGTTAAGACAGCTATGACTCTACCTTCCCAAGTAAGGAATCTCAGGTTCCAAGAGGATAAAAATTTTCCCAAGGTTAACTACACAGCTAAGAAATAACAGAGCTGAGATCAAGAGCCCAGATTCATGGTGCTACTGTCCAGCAGAAGTTCACTCTGCTTCCAAAGATGTTTATGTCAGCTATACTATGACAATGAAAACCTGAAACCATTTGGACTACAGCATGGCACACTTGAATGTTAGATTACTGTGAGGTCATTCAAAACATATTTTTATGAAGAGAACATTATGGGAAAATGTTTTGTTTTGTTTTGTTTTTTTAATTCAGGATATGGGCCAGGCATGGTGGCTCACGCATGTAATCCCAGGACTCTGGGAGGTCGAGGCAGGTGGATTGCCTGAGCTCACAGGTTCAAGACCACCCTGAGCAAAAGCAAGAACCTTTCTCCAAAAATAGCTGGGCATTGTGGCAGGCACCTGTAGTCCCAGCTACTTGGGAGGCTGAGGCAAGGGTATCGCTTGAGCCCAAGAGTTTGAGGTTGCTTTGAGCTATGACGCTACAACACTCTACACTGGGCAACATAGTGAGACTCTGTCTCAAAAAAATAAATTCAGGATATAAAATTGTATATAAGGATAATTTCAAATCACAAAAAATAACAGGCTCAGAATAAGAGAACATCAAAATGTAGCTTGCCTCACAGTGGTGGAATTATAATGATTTATACGCCTTATTTGTGACTTTCCTTTTTTCCAGTGTTTTGGTCAAATAATCATGCATTACTTCCACAAATAAAAATAAAGTTTTATATACAACTATAATGTACCCATGATAATTAAAAATAATTATTAAAAAATTGTAAATGTTGCACTTCAACATTCCCATTTTGTTATTAAAGAGAACAAGTTTAGGAAGCAGCATTGAAGGTCACCACTGGCAGTCTCTGACCCTCCATAGGCCCTAGGTACCAGCTGACCTTCAGCCTCCCCAGTGTGCAGCACCCCCACCAAAGCTCAGCCCCCCTCACTAGGCAGCACATCAGTGTTACCACATGACAGGTCCTCAAATTTTCTTGTCCCACCCCAGCTTTACCCACAGAGACCCTGTGGGGCAGAGAGTCAGGCCCAGA
>CAUYTI010156726.1:0-23392 GCA_963575145.1 Galago senegalensis
GGAGAGAAGGAAGGAAGGAGAGGGGAGGGAGGGAAGGAGGGAGAGGGGAGGGAGGAAGGAAGGAAGTAAGGAGGCAGGGAGGGAGGGAGGAAAGGAAGGAAGGAGAGAAGGAAGGAAGGAAGGAAGGAAGGAAGGAAGGAAGGAAGGAAGCAGGGAGGGAGGGAGGGAGGAAAGGAAGGAAGGAAGAAAGGAAGGAAGGAAGGAGGGAGGGAGGAAGGTGTTCATGACTGTTGGTCTGTTTAGACTGTTCTGCCAAGAGTCATCGTTCCAAATGAGCAACTTTTTTACATGCCAAAGGAAAGTTATGAATTGTTAATTTCAGTAATGTAAAAAGGCCTTCAAGCAGAATGGGTTTTTTTTTGTCCCAATGAAAGATCCTTCACATACATGAGACCTCACCCAACTAAGTAGAAAGTGAAGGCATATATCTTTCATACCACATACTGCAGACTGGCTCACCTCAAATCATTTCCCACGTTTCCCAAGATTTCGAGAACTCATTGCTATCTGGAAAACCCTGCTAGGCCCTTCTACTTGGCTGGTGACCCCGAGATTGTGGGTGTGCTGTGCGTGCCTGGGGATGAGTGCTGTCTGGCAGGGCCTCAGAGAGAGTGTGCCACTGATTTCAGTCACTGACAAGCATCTGTATTGCCGGTAATGACTGCAAGAATTCAGTCACAACTCAGATTTGGTCAATTAAGGCTGGGAGTCTCCATAGCCTAAAACAGATCCTGGCTGTCCTGTAAGACACAAGCTCATGGAACAGCCTCTGCAGGCCCGAGCTAGCCCAGTCAGGACGCACTGCACGGAGCAGAAGACCCTCGCCAGCTGGCCCTCGGGGCTGCTCTATGTTGGGCATCAGGGTTCATGTTCCAGATCCCGAAGAGAAGAGGGATCTCCCCCATTCTCTCACCCAACAGCCTCCTCTGTCTCCTACCAATGAATCATCAAATTTCTGAAGACACGGAGCAAGACCCTTTGATTCCAAACAACTGTAGAGTATTATCTGTGTGAACAGCTTTACCTAACGTGCTTTGCACAGCATAGCACGCACCACCCGTGTAGGACTTTCCGAGGAGATGGGGAGCTTCCGTATTTGCACTGTTAATGTGCTTGCCATCGAGCTACATGTGGCCACTGAGGGCTTGACATGTGACTGTTCTGACGAGGGGCGGATTGTTTTATTTATTTAATTTTAATTTATTTGAACTTTAGTAGTCTCATGTAACTAGTGGGTGCCCTTCTGAAAGATAGGTTATTTTCTTTTATAAAATCAAGATTTTCTGATCAAGTCCAGCATCCAAACATGTGCTAGAGCCATCCCCATAAAACATGGGTCTGGTCCCCCTCAAACCGGCTTCACGGGGTTTCTGCATTGGTCCCCCATCAGTGAATTTCAATTGCCTTAACTACCAGCAAAGTCTCCCCTGGCTGGCCTAGCCCTATCAAGCCTAATTCACTCCCCAAGATTGATGGGGATGACTCCCAACACCAAGATCCTAACTTTAATTATTTGTAGGGTGAGTTGACCTTGAAGTAATAAAATAGTCTTCTGTCTATTTATTGAGGGTAAGATACAATTAACACCTATGGTATCATTTCTTTATGTCAGGCCCGGTATAAAGTAATTGTACATACTTTACACTATAATCCTCATGGTAATTCTATAAATTATGTATTAGTAGACCCTTCTTACTTCTGACAAACTTGACCCTCAGAGAAATAACTCCTCCCTCTAGCTTCTAATATGAATTGACATGGCCCCTAGAATGTGGGGTCCCTGAGAGTGGAGGGTCCTGCCTTGTTGATTCATTTGTCACCAGAATAGCCCCTTACGGAGAGTGGACCTGTCCGAGGTATCTATGAATGAAGACAGGAACCAGGTTTTAAATCCAGGCCCATCTCCCTTCACAGTACACACAGGATCTCCACTAGACTTCGCCACAATCCATAATTTCTTCCGATCATTTGGAATTTAACTCAGTTCAGAGCAGGGGTTGGCACAATTTTTCTGTGAAGGGTCATACACCACACAGTCTAGGCAGGTTATAAGGTCCCTGCAGCAACTTCTCCGCCCTGACAGTGTAGGGTGAAAACTGGTGTAGGCAAGAGGCAAGCGATGGGGACGGCTGCATTTCAGCAAAACTCCACTCACAAACAGGGGCTGGAAACGCCACCAACGGTAGGTTGTTGAGCCTGGTGACTATTAGCAAGTAGTAAACTTCCATTATTCACTCACCATGAGGTTGGTCACATGCTCTGCCAATGGCATTTAATAATCTTGCACGGCAACACCAGCCTAGTTTTCTCCTTCTTTTCATCTAAATGTAACTTTGTGTTATTTCATCTTCACTCAGTTTGCTAGAATGAGATGGCTGATTCTGCAGCACAAGTCTCTTGCAATAAACACCCCCGGAGGCCTGGCTGGGAAGCCCCTCCCTGAATAAGGGCAACTGGGTCCTAGGGGAGCTCTCATCCTTTCCTGGATGTGAGCACACAAACAAAATTTCCTGTCCACAAACACTTGTAGCTACAATGTATTTTGCCAGTGAGAGGAATAAAGTCTATGTAGACTTCAGAAACGGAGAATCCAGGAATGGTTTTTACATTAGTTGGAAAATGAATTTTAGAAGAAGTTTGCACTGTCTCCTCAATGCTGAGATCGGATCTGCTGGGTCTCACAATACTTCAGGGCAGCAGTTTCATTTGATTCCCGTGTTTTGTTCATTTTGTTGACGTTGACCCAGAACTGAAGAGAACTAAGTTCAGTCTTCAAAAATAAGTGCTATTGTGAACCTGCTATTAATTCAACGTGTGAACTCGGCTGAGATCTGTCTACATCTCCGAGTGCCTGAACAGACCTGATCCACGTGGATGAATCATAACCCCCAGAAAGTACAGGGTTCCCATTAGAAGGACCCTGGGAGTGGAGATGAGGCTGTTCCTACCATTTATGATTGAGAGATCAAAAGCCCTGGTCTAGGCTGGGGATACAAATGGGAGTGTGAATCTGGCTTTAATCAACATAAAGAAAGAACGAACCGTGATAAATGGCGACAGCCTTGGTGTCTGGGGAAAGGGGGCCGTAGAGTCTTTGACAAACGGCGGCTGTATTGTGCAGGCAAGGGCAGCTGGAACTCAGCCCTGCCAGTTGTTACCTTGAAGAAACGCTGCCCCAGGTTCTCAGATTATCCAATTTTTTAGTGTTATGAAAGTTCCTTATTACAAATATCAGTAATTCTGCTCTGATCTATTAAGTTGGTTTATGGGTTCACTCTCAAAAGGCACCGTCACCCCATCACTGGAGGATGCCACATGCTCGAAGCAGGCATCAGCTTGTGTCCTGACATGCAAACCCTCAGAAGGTCAAGGGAAAGTCCCCTTTACGTTGCCTCCCTGTATATTTGACTTCTTTGTTTCCACCCTTTGAATTAACACCATAATTATCTTAGCCTCCCCTGGGGCTGGGAATACGGTGCACACTATCACACCCAGCTAATATTTTCCACTTTTTTTTTCTTTTTTGAGACAGAGTCTTATGCTGTCGTCCTCGGTAGAGTGCCATGGTGTCACAGCTCACAGCCACCTCCAACTCTTGGGCTTAAGTGATTCTCTTGCCTCAGCCTCCCAAGTAGCTGGGACTACAGGCGCCCGCCACAATGCCCGGCTACTTTATTTGTTGCAGTTGTCATTGTTTGAGCTGGCCCAGGCGGGTTTGAACCCATCGGCCTTAGTGTATGCAGCTGGTGCCCTGCCGACTGAGCTACAGGCACCGCCAATATTTTCTATTTTTGGTAGGATCTTTGGTTAGACAGGATCTTGCTCAGGATGGTCTCGAACTCCCAACCTGAAGTGATCCTCCCACTTTGGTCTTCCAGAGTGCAAGTGTTTCAGGCCTAAGGTCAGTAACTCTCTTATCACCAGAACTGCAAGCTCTACGTTACAAAGGCCTCTCATTATGCTGAAACCCTCGAATACTGTGGCAGGTGAAATTGGGGTTGGAGGGGAGCCCAGAGCCCAGGTGCACAGCCAGCCCTTCCAGTTAGTGTTAATTTTACTGGGATGAGGCTATTTGACCTCCCTGAAAGTTGACATCCTGATTTTTAATACAGAAAAAGCAACAGGATTTCCCTACAGGATTACTGTACATACAATGCATGCAAACTTTCAGTGTGAGACGGACAGAGCTCAAAGTGTTCACTATCATTGCCGGAGTCATCATCAACATTTTTTTTAAACACTACTTGACTGGCTGTGTGATCTGTGGCCACTTTTTAAACCTGTGACAACATTGAATTTTGCTCCAGCCTTTTGCTTCCTAGAACACACCAATGGCCAAGGAACACCCTGCTCCAGTCCCAGTTAGCAGACAACCACTTGTTCCAGACTCAGAAATATCCTTGGCATCTAGAAGATTCAGGGACCAAAAAAAATTAGCTCTCAGAATGAATTCACAGACTCCTTTACATGCAGCTGATTCATTTAAAGTGCTCGCTCACAGGCTGGTCTACATTGCAGCTTTGCCACCATAACATCAATTGTAATCTGTTGTTAATCCAATGAGTACACAAGAGCATCCTCAGCTCAGCCGGCGATTATGGTGACTTTCCTCCCTGCCGACACACCGCTAGGTGCTGTGGAGAATGTCCGGGGACAGTCTAAGAGTGACCAGCTAGTGGATGGAGAAGTGCGCACCTTCCTTCCTTTCCTCCCCACCCCCTGCCTTCCTCTCGCCCCTCTTTCCTCCTTCCGTCTGTCCTTCAGCTGTTTGTCCAGTGTCTTCTGCATGGCCAAAGCTGAGTCCACATGGGAATGCATCCGACGTGCTTCCTGACCTGCAGAGTTTACAGTCTGGTGGAGAAGGCAATCAACAAGTCAACACAGTTGTAAAGTGAGGTTTTAGATTACAGAACACACGAAGGACAGGGGACACCAGCAGGACAGAGCTGCCTTCTGCTCAGCCTGGAAGCTGCTGCGTCCTCCTCCCCCTCAGGCAGGCAGCCTGGCCCCCCCTCTGCAGCACATCGGCCGGTCACAGGGGCCCATGGACAGGGCGTAGTTGGCACCTTCTCTCACACACTCTGTGATCTGCAGTACCAAGAGAAACACTGCTATCTTTCTCACCCCTGTCAGAGAGAAGTTTTTTTATTTTCACCTGATCCTCCAAAGCATTCTACTCTGTGCAGATGTTGGTGGCCAGATTTTAGAAAATTCCCTGGCCAAAAACCAAGTCTGTCTTTCTGACAAAAATAAACACACAGCCAAGTGTGTAGGAGCAGCAAAGGTGAACACAGCCATAGACGTCAGGCTGTCTAGTGTTAGTTAGAAACCCGGCCCTCCTGCCAGATGGAGGTGTCAGTACCTGTGTGGGGAGGGGTCAAAAGCAGGTTCTCTGTCAGAGTGCAGAGTGGGTTTAGAGTCAGAGACGGGGTCACAACGTCTTTTCTTGGGAACACTGTGCCTGTTGGGCCCCCATGTTAACCCAGAGATGGAGGAAGAGAGCGTCTGAGATTACAGATGGTGAGGATAGAGTGTCTTTGGAGAGTCCAGGCTCGGTACCCTTCTCTGACTCTCAGAAACATCTGAAACAAGTTTGTCCTCAGGACCAGCTCTGGGCAGAGTTCTCACTCTGAGAGCTGTGCATTCCGTCCCGCCTAACTCCCTGCACATTCCCTCACTGTCGGAAGGAAGCCATCAGGGCAGACCACAGCACTGGTCAGGGGACGGGGGAGAGATTTTTTGTGTGTGAAATTTCTCATTACATTTTAAGCATCTTCTCATGCAATCACCATTCAGTGAAAAAATGGTCTAGAAAGGGCCGCACTAAGCAATGGATTTCTTCTGGAAGGTGACATGGATGGAGCATGTAAGCTGTTTACATTTTAAGGGTTAAGAAGTGCAGTTGAAGTGTGTTAAAGTTCATTTTGGTTTGTAGATGTTACATTGACTGTTTGTTGATTGCATCAATGAAATTTTTCATGGTGGAATTATTCTAGGTCAAGCATTGGGAAACTTCTTGTTAGAAAAAATAGGAATACAAAAAATATCTCTTGTTGAAAAAGAAGCCATGTAGGCAGGGGAGCCTGCTGTGTTCATGTTTTCCTCCTAAATTCCACATTAAGCATATATATGATGAATACTAGGATAGGGGCTAAGGTGGGGGCTCATGGGTGAAAGAACAGAGGTGTTTCTTGCCTGGCCTCTGAGAGTGGTGAGATATTGTTCAATTCTTTCCTTGTCTTTGAGTATTACAAAAGGGAGTGAGAATAACTAACATTTACTGGGCAATTTCTGTGCCCAGATACCATTGTGTAAAGTGCTGTATGTATATCATCTTCCTTTAATGATCACAACCACACAAAGATGTGGATATTGCCAGAGAGCACAGCTTAGTAAAAATGTAGGCAGTGAAAGGGTAAACAATTTGCCCGAGGTTACCTGATACAGTTAACCAAACCTGAGCTATGATCAGTCAGGTAATTCAGGAACAGCTTCCCTGACTGATACTACGCGTCATAGTATGACTTTCATACTACAAGGTGTGTGGCTTATTACCAATATAAAAACCACGTATCTGAAGACAAACCTCAGAGATACTAGCATGTGAAAAAGTGTTTGTCTTATATTCAACAAAATAGGGTAGTTGGCAAGTGTTTAGAGCTGCAGTTGGAACACCCCATCTCCCTCCCAGCACAGATGCTTCTGGGGCTATTCGGTCAGACCATGGACTGCCACACAGCATTAGGGGTTCCTGGCTGACGTCACCCTGCAGGGCGTGAGGGGTTCCCTGCTGATGTCACCCTGTGGGGCATGAGGGGCTCCCTGCTGATGTCACCCTGTGGGGTGTGAGGGGTTCCCAGCTGATGTCACCCTGCAGGACATGAGGGGTTCCCTGCTGATGTCACCCTGCGGGGCATGAGGGGTTCCCTGCTGATGTCACCCTGCGGGGCGTGAGGGGTTCCCTGCTGATATCACCCTGCAGGGCGTGAGGGGTTCCCTGCTGATGTCACCCTGCGGGGCGTGAGGGGGTCCTGGCTGATGTCACCCTGCGGGGCGTGAGGGGTTCCTGGTTGATGTTATTCTGAGGAAGGTAGAGGGTAAAGCTGGGAGGATGGGCCTGCCCAGGGAAGCCCTTGCAGGGATTTGCCATAATGTGAAGCCCAGGGATTCAGTCAAAGTCAGCCCACAAGAGGAATCGACAGCCTACTGGCTACAGATGAGAGTGCGCTGTGGAAGCCCAGTGGGTATGGGAGGGGGCCAGAGCTGAGGACAGGCGGTTTGTAATGAGGGAGACTGGGGACTCTTTAAAGCAGATGGAAAGGCCCTAGTGGGGATGAAAGGGGGTGTCTGCACAAGACCCAGAACTCATCCTCCCACCTGGGGTGGCTGAGTGGGGAGAGGAAACTTGGGCTTTCAACTCAGGAGGGTGGTTCTTCTGCGTGACCAGGCAGGAGGAGGGGAGCCTGTGCCCTGCTTAGAATAGCTGTCACCAGCAAACCACAGGCCACACCTCCCTGGGTGCACCAGGAGGGCACCATGGTGCCAGTGTCACCTGCGGGACTGTACAGGCAGGGGAGCCGGGGTGTCAGCCACTCTGTGTGGGGGTGGTCAGTGCCTGACCCATGTGACCATGTGCAGATGGGCAAGGGGGATGGGAGGGTGAGGGAAGGTCATGACCTGGCCTCTTTAGTTTCTCACTCCTCTGCTGGGATCAGCCAGATTACGTTTATTGCTGTGTCCCTGCTCTGCCCCTAACTGTGTAGGTCAGAGGCCTTCTAGCCTCGACTCAGAGGCTGCAGAGCTTCTCTGCTCTTCTCTGGGACCCTTGGAGGCTGACCTGTCCTCCTGGGAGGTCATGCGGTAACTGAATGTCCCTCTTGTATCTTCCCTTGCTTGTGCTCCCTCCTCTTACCGCAGTCTGCATGGGTTTACCTTCGGTTTCTGCTCCTCTGTGATCTCTGAAGTTCCCTATCCCATCATAGCTCCAGGGTAGTGCTAGCTTACCTGTTAGGCTAGGCTGGTTAACCAAGTAAGTAGTCTAACCTCACAGGTGCACTTCTAAGACCATCTGGACTGCCTGCTTGGGGCGTGAGAGGAAGAGGGAGAGGGACTGATTCCCCAAGACGACTCCCAGGTTTCAATACAGGAAGAGCAGGGGGCAAGTGGCCATCACTGACCACAGGAGTACTAGGGTGAAGGGTTATGAGGGGTGTGGAGGCAGCACACGCCTCGTCTCACAGGTGGTCATAAAGACCACATTAAGGTGAGTTCTGCAGGCTTCAGGGGACTTTTTACATGTTGGTACTTATTTTTATGAAATGTTCAAAAGATGAGTCCCCTTTAGAAACAGAGTGAACTCTGCAATCAGACGTGGCTGCAGTGCCTACCAGTCGGCCGTGGGGAGGGTTCAGTGGGTGTCAGCTCCTGATGGTGGAGTCTGGCACCAGGGGTCCTCGATGTGAACCGCCTCCTACTACGCGCCTGGCCATTTGGACTTGGCTCTGTGAATCGGCTGAGGGTGCAGTGGGAGCGGGTTGTGCAGAGTCTAGCTGATTAAAGGAGACAAGAGGCAAGATCTAATTGTGGAAATTTTCTCAATTGGGTTATTTGAGAAGAAGCAGATCTCACCCACATGCTGTGTTTTCTCAGAGCCAACTCTAATTAGAGCTCCAATCCACCCACTTTCCTCACTCGGCTCAGGGAAATATGGCCGGGTTCTCTCCCTCTGGAGGCTAGAGGAGATGTTTTCCTCAATCTATGGAAAGGCAAATAAACAAAACCCAGTGCAGCAGAAGGACCCCTGCTGCGTCTTCAGCCTCACGTCCCCAACAGGGAGAGGACGTGGTGGGGAGGGGCTGGCTTTCTGATTTCTGATTCCACAGTTTCTGGCTCATTTTACAACAGGTGTATTTGCAGGGAACCTCCAGCCCGCACAATGCACTTGTGGGTGGAGAGGGCAGTAGGCGGCCCCTGGAGCCAGCTGGGTGGCCAGCCTGCCCTTCTCAGGACCCTGTCCCAGAGCTGAGGGCATCACCCCCAGGACGGGCCACCAGGCCAGCAAGTGTTTCCCCAGATGCTCTCCACGGGGAATCTCTTCTAGCGACACCAGGAATGCAGATCACTCAGGAGCTCAGCGTCCTTGCTAGCTCTTACCTGCACACAGGGCAGCTGGCTGACAGTTCTGCTACATTTAGACCTTGAATGGGAGGCCAGGTGACATCTTATGAGGCTGAGCAAGTAAGACTGGGCTACATGGCTTGTTTTGTCTACAGTGATCTAGAGAGACTTCAAATTTCACTTGGCTTCAGCAAGCTACACCCTTTTAAAGTCACTATTTCTTCCTCATAGCCATTCTGTTGGGAGCAGTAGATACAACAAATAGTAACCTTCTCTTCCTTCCATCCAAGGATCAATGTTTTTAAAAAGGGGGAGGGAAAAAGCAAGCAAAGCAAAGCAAAACAAAGCATCTCTAGGCAACTGATTAAAAAAAAGAAGATTCCCCGTTAGCAAGGCATATGCCGGGAACACTTGTGTTGTTGCAGTATATATATGTTTGCTGTTTTGCGTTATGATTCAACACACCCTTCTGTGATGAGATTCCCATGGATATGCTGCTAATTGCTTCAAATTCACCAGATTAAGGAAGCCAGCTGCCTTCTCTAATGTGTTAGTTATTTTTGTGTGTGTGCTAGGCCACATTACCCAGATATTTGGAAAAACAGTATTCTAGAGGTTTCTGTGGAGGTATTTTTAAAATTTAAGTTGAGTTTTAATTTTAAAATGTAAACCAATAGACTTTGAGCAGACCACCCTGCACAACGTGGGGGGGCTTTATCCAATCAGTCAAAGGCCCAACTATCATGGAAGAAAGACTGATGGGTCCCTCCAGGAGGAGGACCCCTGCCAGCAGACGGCCTGTGCATTCAGCCTGCAGCATCAACCGTTCCCTGGTCTCCAGCCTGCTGGCCCTCCCCGAATATTATGGACTTGCCAGTCTCCACAATTGCACGAGCCGATCCTTAAAATAAATCTCTCTCCCCTCCTCTCCCTGTCTCTGTACACAGACACACACACATGCGTGTGCCCACACAGACACACTTGTACACACATGCACCCCATTGGTTCTGTCTCCCTAGAGAATTTGACTAACATACCGGCCATCCTCTGACCTGCCATTTCTCACCTTTCCCTCTAAAGACTCAGAGCAGATATCCTGGATTAGGTGGTCAAACCATATTTAGCAAACATGAAAACAGGATTCCCAGTTATGTGTGAAATTCAGATCTGTAACGATTTTTTTTCAGTATAAGTAAGTCATATGAACTCCTTGGGACATACTGAGACTGAAGAGAATGTGTCATGTGTCCGAAATTCAAATCTGATTGATTGTCCTATACTTTATCTGGCAACCCTCATCCCAGCTTCACCTCACATGGATGGACAGGCAAGCTTTGCCCACCTCTGAGATTTCCACATTGGCTCCTGTCTCTAATCTTCAGACTTCCCCCATGGGCTTCCTCTCTGGCTGGGATGAAACCACCACCCTTCTTGTTCCACCAGCAACACCATATACCATGTTCTCCTAACATTCTGAGAAAAAGATGCTTGGAACATTTTTCACTATATATATTATAAATTGTGTCCTTTGCAAGACCAGAACCACCTTCCTTCTGATATGACTGTGGGCACACTGCCACTCCAACACTAGAACTGAGCACACTTCTTGATCTGAACAACCCCCTGCCCGATCACTCCACCTCCTGTTCTGGAGTGGAGGTCCCCCTCTCTCTGGCCCCTGTGTCCGACAGCCCCCTTTCTCTCTCTTGGGAATGACAGTGGGGTTCCCTGTGATGCAAAGTACGGTTTTGTTCAGATCACATAACAGAGGACTTATGTCTGAGTTCCACAACTAGAAATCATCCCTTCTTACCCTGGCACCTCGTCAATGTCTGTGGAAGGGATGTAAGAATGGTCCTGTCTACCACTGTAGGTAAGTATAGTAATAGAATCTCGGGGTTACAAGCCCCGAGATGGCCTGTGTGGTGACTAGGTGTCCGTGTTCATCCTTCTCATGACCCACCTTTGCCTTTCCAAGTAGTAGCTGATCCTTTAATGAAACTTAACAATTTGGATAATTTGAGTCTGTTGCTACTGACTGTGTTTGAGGCACCTGACTCTAGGGTGGGGGTAATAATGCCATAACTTTAAGGATGAGGAAAGTCAGGTGCATAGGACCAAAAGCTCAAGCGCTGGCACCAGGATACCTTAATACTCCAAGTCCCTGCAGTTACCACCATGCTTCTCTAAGATAAGTATCTGAGTACTTTTTGCGAAGAGCAATCCTTATTAATAGGCATCATTTTGTTTTTAAATTTTCTCTTGAACAGCAGTTTCCCAATTTTCCTTGACTTAGGGGATGGAGCAGTGATTTTCAAGGGGTGTGCCATGACACACTGCTATGCAGTAAGAGGATCTTAGGTGTGCTGTGAAAAATTTTAAAGGTCATTAATTAAATTATTTTTGAAAGAAGTTTAAAGCACAGTAGTATATATATTTTTTTACTCTGTTTTTGATCAACATAATTTAAGTGTGCCACGGAGGCTTCACTATAGATTCAAGTGTGCCATGAGATAAAAAATGGCCAAAAACCACGGGGACAGAGATTGAAGAATTGATGAAGAATTTTCTCAGATGTGTAAAGAAATTTTCTAGCCAGATGTGTAAAGAAATTTCTCTATCCTGGAGTCTGAGGAGTTGGTCAGTCATCAGCTGCTGGACTTACTAAGGGTCACACTGTCGCTGGGTCTGACATGGGGGGCCTTTGAGTGCACGTGCCCCCCTCTGTGAGGGACCTCCAGCTTGGGAAGCGGTCTCTACCCACGCAATCCTTTGCCAGCGCAGTGCCCAGTGCCTGGCAGCAGGGCCTTGGGCTCTGGACACAGCCCTCTTGCCTTTGAACCTCAACTCTGCCTCACGCCAGCAGTGTGCACGCCTAGCATTTTATCTCCCGTGATTCAATGTCGTCATCTCTCCTCAGGGAAATAATTATACTTCCCTCTCAGATCACTGTGAGGATTGAAGCAGGAATGTAAGGACGTACTTGGAATGGTGTGGGCCAGGGTCAACCCCACGCAATCATTCTCGACCGCCCACCTTGCTGTGGCCCACGCACCTGTAGGCAGTGGGGATACAGCATGTTTGTGAGATGAACCAAAAACAGACAGTAAGGGATTTATCTACTATTAAGGAGATAGGAAAAACATTAAGTAATTTGAGGTAATGATGAACGCCCCAATGACAGATCAAGCAAGGTGAGGGCAGAGAGAGTGACGGCCAGGGTCTCTTAGAAATGGGATCAGGAAACAGGACTCAGAGCCAAGCCCTGTAGTCAAAAATATAAATGACCAGGAAATCCCAAGCCAAGGGAATTCCCTGAGTCTTGGACAAGGCAGTAAAGGCCTCAGAGAAAGATTTAGGTGGGTAGACAGGATGCGTCTGGCCCACTCCCGAAAGGAAGTCCACGGAGATAGGAAGGCCACACACGCCATGGGAAGACAGTGGGTAGTCCAGCCCGACTGGGTTTTGGAAAATAGTGGGACATACTTCTGAGTATACAGCAGAGCTGGGTTATGAAAAATCCTAAAAGCCAAACACTGAGGCACAGGCTGACCGTGGCAGGACGCAGGGAATGTGCAGAGGGATTTTGCTTGGCATTTCAACACTTTTCCTTAAGAAGGAAAAGACTGAGTGTGGGCGAGGACAGGGGCCTGCATCAGAGTGCCAACTGGAGGGCTCTTCAGGGAGCCCTGAGCATCGATGCAGAGGAGGGAGATGTGAGGCCCAGGAGGGGCAGGGACAAGTCTGTTGCTCCCTGGGACGCTGGGCAGTGGCCTGTCTTCCTGGTCAGTTGTTGGCAAATTAAGGGAAGGAAAGTATCAGCACGGTGATAGGAGGGCAGAGAAGGGAACATGAGAAGGGCAACCCAGGAGGGAAGGTGGAGGGGCCGGACAGGGCCATGAGGACAGCGGGACAAGGGGCCTCACGTCCCCACACACTTGGCAGCCTACTGTTCACACTCTCTTCCCAGCCCCAGGCCCCTGCCTCTTTGGAGATTTTTTTTTTAAGTATTCATATTTGTATTCTCCAACATGTTAAGCTGGAAAAAGGGAGTGAATGCTAAAGGTGGCTTCCAAACTTCCCTAGAAGGGTCAACTGTTGCTTGGAGATCTCTCCCCAGCTTGCTCCCTTGTGAAGCCCCCATCTGTTCCTGAAACAAGAAGGGGTGCCCCCAGCCCACCCCTGACACTAGCAGTGTTTGGTGGTTCAAGCCACAGAAATCTAAAGACCAGAGAGAAGACAAATCATGACCCGGCGGCTCTTACTGCCGGTGGTATGATCTTCGAGAAGTGAGTCTTCTCTCTCAGGAGTGCGTAGGCCCTACGCAGCCTCAGACTCTGTGTTCCTGGTGTCCTGTCTGTTTCAAGACCCCACTGTGTGATGCAGGGTTGGAATGCTTCTGTTAGGGGGTTACTGAACAATAGCTAACTTATTTTCTCCTTAAATTATTTTTGTTTTAGACACAGTAAGATGTAGATTACATTTTGCATTGAGAAAAAAAATTCTTCTGCTCCAAACCACCTCATCAGACTTCTGAAAGCCCTTTGCAAGTCTGGGAAGCACACTGGTGCTCAAGGTGGGCTCAATGCTCACGGCCTAACCCTCTCTTGGAACAAAGCAGCCCTGGATTGACGCCTCTGTCAACCCATTTTAGCAAGTTCAGTCTTTCCATTAACCCCTGGTAACCATAATGACTTCCTAATACCAGTTAATTAACAAATACTGGTGTGCCACCAAAAGAATTCCTGAGAGCCTCCCCGGTGTGGTCCCTGGCTGCTAAAATAAAGTGGGAGCCCCTCCTTTGTTCTTGCCCAGCACCTTTCTTGTGGGCTCCCAGCACTTTGAATCTCAAATGAGCTGTCTAATTAATCTCCACAACTATCCTGTGAGACGGGGTGGTTTGTCCATTATCTTCACTCTGCAGATAGCAACAATTTGTAGGACTTGGCTGAGGTCACAGGAAAATTAGCATCAGAGCCAGAGTAAAATTCTGAGTTCTGAAGCCCCTTTCCTCTCATCCTGTTCCCTAGACAACATCTTTCATCTTCTCGGTATAAAATTAGTTAAGTGCAGTGGGACATTATTGCATGGTAAAGAACTACTATTTGGCACAAGTGACCTAGTGGTGAAGGGGGCTTTTCAAAATGCACAGTCTGAAAAGGCTCGAAAACATGTTTATTTTTGGAATATGCCTTACATCCCCGTGGATAAATTCGTCTCAGTGAAAGGAATGTCATTTACACAAACCACGGACCATCTCTCTCTCCAGGGCCAGGACCCAGAGAACGCGCTGTCCCCCAGGAGTCTCCTTGCTAATGAAGTGTGGGTGAAATGTTTTGAACTCCCTTGCACAGCACTGATTGCATGAGGTCAACTGCCTGTGCCTTCTCTTTGTGCGACTTTGTTTGATCTTTCTTGGGGTGGTTAATGGTGATGATATGCCACGTGACGTCTCTTCCCACATCACAGGGAGAGACATCTCAGGAGCCCTGCATGGCTGATGTACATACAGGTCTATATTTTTTAGAAGTAGATATCTGGCAGGAAAGGATGTAATCCACCTTGTATTAATTCAACTCAACAAGGCTTCATTACCCACCACCTAGTGACAAGCTAGTGCCCAGGGGCAGTAAACGACACTCTACTCAGGCAAGTGCCCCAGAGTGACTTTAGGGTGACCTTCCTGTGTGCTCACTTGGAAAATCCCAAGGTCCATCTCCTGATTCCTTCCGGCTCAACCTTGGGGAAGGCCCTGGTCATGTCAGATAAAGTTTATCTCACTCCTGCTGCTCCACTGCAGACTCCAAGCTGATCTCCTACCCTCTGCTTAGCAAGTAAACACATTCTTAGGGGGATTAAGGGGACTCACTAATAAGTAATTAGACATGTTTTGTGAAGTCACCAGAATGGAACAGGGGGTGGGCTCTTTGGTAAAGGGAGAGCTCTTGATAAGGCAAACACATTCTTTGGATTCCAGCTTGCAGCCTGGTGCCTGGGTGGCAAAGTGAGAGGGGCTGTGGGGAAGTGGAGCCGACTGAGAAGGTGCATCTGGTTCCCACCACTTCTCAGGCAGGAGCCACATCCGGGGAGGGAACTGAAAACGTGAATGTGATTCTGACTTTCCTGATTTCTGCCTTCAGTAGGAAAATGATTTCAACACACTTTCTGACTTATTAACAACCTGTAGCACTGAAAATCTTTCAATTATTATTAATGTATTTGAGAGAATTATTAAACAAATAAGCATTTTTTTTTACATCTAGAAAATTGCAACCAGTAAGAGACATTTCATATATCACAGATTTGACTTTTGAAACATAATGAATAATTCTAAAAGTTATCAAAGCTGACTGCTACGGGACAAGCATCCTGTCCATAAATCTTAGAAACAGTGCATCCTTACAAGTGTACAGCATATCAAACTTTGGAAATGATTAACGACATTTGTTAACCAGTAAAAGTTGACCAGTGATGACCAGAAAGGTCACTTCTTTCATTAGTTCTGAGAAAAGAGCCTGCCCCCTGCCTGTCTGCTGTTTTCTCTGATAAATTGATTGATTATTTTAAACACTACAGTCTCACAGTGATGTGAATGATGACGGCGTGTCCCCTCTGTGGGACCGTATTTAGAAGGGACCTGTGTGACAGCTCCCGTGCCCTCTTCAGGCCTGTGTTTATGCAACAAGCAAATAGACTTTCTTCAAGACTTACTTCATCCCAGTGGCCACCGCCGGAGAGATATCTTCATGTCAAAATGGCAGGCTTTGTCCTCAGTAACTAGCTCCGGTACCCACAAGAGCCGAAGAAGGCTGTGATTAATCACTTAAAAAGTGTTCCTTAATTTGTTTAGCTTGTGAAAGTCAAGAGCAAGCCCTAGGGTTTAAGTTTTACAGGAAACTGCACATTTTTGACATTAAAAAAAGACAAAAATGGTATAGCTCAGTGGTAGAGCATTTGACTGCAAAAAAAAAAAAGACAAAAATAAATAAATAAATCAAAACAAGAAAAGAGAGAAAAGAACTCAAGAAAGTCAAGGATATATTTTGGTGAGGGGACAGACAGATTGATGCTATCAGAGAATATCAAGACTGTCCATCGCATTACATACGAGGAACCTGAACCCCAGGGGGGATGGAATTTGGCAAATTACCTGGTTGAAATTAAGCTTAAAAGACTCTTCCTTTTCTAGCATAATGGAGATTTGATTCGATTTTACAGGGTTTTTTTGTTTGTTTGTTTTAGACAGAGTCTCACTTTATTGCTCTCAGTAGTGTGCGGTGGCATCACAGCTCATAGCAACCTCAGACTCTGGGTCTCAAGTGATTCTCTTGTCTGAGCCTCCCAAGAAGCTGGGACTATGGGTGCCCACCACAACACCTACAGCTATTTTCAGGGACAAGGTCTTACTCTGGCTCAGGCTGATCTCAAACTCCTGAGCTCAGAGGATCCACCCGCCTTGACCGGCCTCCCAGGGTGCTGGGATTACGAGTGTGAGCCACCGTGCCTGGTGGCTCCTAACAGACACTCTGATTCTCCTTGGTGTTGGGGAGGCTACAGCCCAGGCATCCTTCTGGAGTCAGCGGGGGTGTGGGGGGACTACCTGGTCCAGGTCACTGTGGTTGCCATCCTCAGTGTCCCAGCTTGGGACTGAACACTGCCTTATTGGAGACTTAATCTGAAAGCATCACTGTCTCATTTCCCTGAATAATTTTGGTGAAACTGTGGCTCTCTGGACATCCTTCCTTAGTACTCTGGGCTGACTTTTTCATACTCAGTCTCCAGATAAGGTTCAATAAAACAGATGTAATTTCACTTGCTAGATTTTATTCACATTTGATTCTCCTTGAATCAGCCCGCTTGCCTGGTATTCCTGCTGCTGTCTTGCTAAGGAAACTCGGAAACTATTCTTCTGCTTGTTTGGCAACTTCCCACCACTTCCTTCAAAATCCTAAAACATCAGACCTCGTTCGTGCCACTGCTACTTTCCCCAGAGGGAAGAGAGGACAGGAGGGGTCCCCCCTGCCTGCCTGTGAGGACTTCCTGTCACCCAGACCTGGTGGCATCAGGGCCACCCTTCTCTGCTGTTTGCACCTGCTCAGCCCCACTATAGGGGAGAAGTTCTGGGCCTCTGTCCCCTCCTGATGGGAATAGTTTCCTTTCTTCCCATGGTTTAGCCAGAGAACGAGAGACAAAATTAAAACCTGCTGTATTTTCATTCAGTTTGTGTCTCTGAGTGAAGGACCGTTTACATAGGGAAGGAAAGTACACTATTTAGGCTTAGTTGGCCCTAGAAATGGAGTCAGGCACAGAAGAGAGAAGGTACATACTAAACATTCAGTCACTTATTAGAGGATAATTTCTTGATTTATTATTAAATATAGTAAATCTCATTAGTCCATCTGCTTCTGTCACTTTCTCTTGCAGGGAATTCCATAACCACCCGCCGGGGTTTATCATCGTTATTCCAATTACGTGCTGCACTCTTCCAAAGAGCAGCTGTGGAGAACACAACCTTTCTACCTAACTGTGACCCGGGGGTCAGAGGCAGCTGCCCCCCTGACCATCCCTTTTGTGTGGCTCAAAGGACAGTTCCCCTGCTAACAGGGATTTTTCAGGAAATCAACAGCAACACCTGTGATCTCAATTCCCAGAGATTCCTTTACCTGTAAGATCCTTGAATCTGTCATCATTGCCACAGTTATTTTGACTTCTCCCTTGAACCCCCAGTGTAGTAGCTGATTGGAAATCCACTCGTATACTCTCCCATTCTCTCTTTCCTCCCATCCCCAAGCCACTGGACTCCGTCGGGCCCCGTGGGGGACACAGTAAGGAGAGTGCAGCCCCCCCCCCAGGTATCAGTTGTGCTATTCCTTGAATTCTGCACTACTTCCTGTGAGTTGGTATACCAAGGATTTTGAAAGATTTGGGGGTTATTCTCTATATTTTACTTTGTATTAAAAGATCCTTAAATCGGAAATATATTTTTTATTAGAGGGAACACGTTGTCTGGCTATCTTTCTTTTTTTGTAAATGTACATGACCAATCTGCCTGGAATAGATTAAAAATACTCTAAGGATGACAATATGATGATATCTCAATTTGACTATCTATTTTAAATGTATTATCCATAATGAATCTACAAAGCACATTTTCCTCATATTTGATTACTCTCAGGTCTAATTATTATAGAAAAAGTAGAATAAGTGCTCCAATATGTTCTCTTACTGATTGGTTTTCAAAACAATCAAGGTTTTTAGCATCATCTAAAGATGATCAATGAGTTTTGATTAAATAATTATTGTAAACACGTGAATTGAGCATATGACATACTGTAAAGTACTGCATTTATTAATCGTGTTACATCTGTTCACGTTTATCCATCATTGGCTGGTGAAAGGCGCTTGAACGTGGGTCCTAATTTAAGTGTCGGGATCTGGTCTAGGTTTAAGTGTCTCTCTGGCTTATTTTTCCTTTCCAGGGAGAATTGTTGCTTCTGACTCATCTTCTCATTTTCTTCCTCACACTAGTAGCAGCCAGTTCACTGAGACCTTCCGGCTACTGTCAGTGGTGAACAGTCCCGAGGGCCCACAGTGCGGGCGTGAAGGGTGCTCAGTGCCGCTGCCTTAGTTACTGTTTCTACACGTTTTCCGAGGACGGAGAGAGCCCCTGAGAAACACACGTGCAGGCACACGCAGGCCCCACAGAGATGAGGTACAGCTACGGTTCACCTGATCGCCAGCACGGGTCAAAGTCAGGACTGCAGCGTTTGTTCACCTCCTCAATCTTATGTCTTATTAATTCCATGCTGAAAACTCCAGATCTCAGTGATAACAGCATAATCACTCACGAAATATAATAATATAATCTCAGAATAGCTACATCAATTCTGTCACTAACAAGATGTGTATACTCAATAAAAAGAGTTTAGGAGTTTTTCAGTTCCTCAATCAGAAGGGACAGCCAGTTAATATTCTGCAAGGTTCCTTGAAATTTCCCACCTTTGGGGGCTGTGTTACCGGCTGGATAAACAGCGGCATGATTTTCATTTTTCTTTTGATATTGCAAACTGCCTTTCCCAGTTTATTCAGGATTATGTTAAGTATTTCCACGAGTCTTTGCCAAATACACAAGACAACGTACACTCTGAGAGGACGTGTTCTCCACCTGCCCCTTGTGCCTCTTCCTTCCTTCACCCCTCCTTAGATATTATTTTTTAAACTTCTTAAAAAACACATTCTTGCACAGACCTCTATGCATACATATAAATATGGTCTACTTACTTAAATATGCTACACAGCGAAGCATTTATAAGTGCTCTTTTATTTCTGTAGCCTGCCATACTGTAGCCCTGTAACACTCTGCTGCAGGGACGTGCCGCTGTCCCTGACGGGCTGCAGAGCTCTGGTCATTTTCCACCCTCTCCATGCTGCAGGGACGGGCTTGCCCATACCTATTTCTCACATTTTGTCCAGATGATTTTAGGATAGATTTTGTCAATAAGGATGCTGAGTCAAAAATAAATGAGTAAGTCTTTCTACCAGACATTTCCAAACTCCCTTTTATTGGGACCATGTCATTTTGTATTTCCATCAGGGTACGAGACTTTCTGTTCTTCTCCAGCAATTTTGCTTTGCGTTCCTCTCATTTTGCTAGGAGAGGGGCGGGCTATGGCAGCATAAAATGAGATGGAATAAGCATCGCCATGTATTGAATTCAGAACAATTCTCATTGAAACAAAGTCCATAAATCCTGAATTATCTCCTGCCAAGCAGACAACGTGCAGAAAGTACCCTTCAGGATTTTAACTCTCCCACCCTCAGACGTTGAAAGTCACCGGGAGGTTTGAAGCAGTGATACCTTCCACATGACCAATTAGCAAATCTGGTGTCACCCGGCAAAGGTAGGAACCACCCACCTTCACTTACAAAACGTATCTTCCAGGAAGGAAGAACGTTCTATTCTCTTCGTGTCATACGCCCAGCTTGACCTTCCCCCTGTGTGTTGTTTGGAAAGGCCTTGGGCTGTGGTTGTATTTCTTTCAAGTCACATCTCTAAGGGGTGGCTGTCACCTGACTGGTGTTCCTGCTCAAATTTCTCATCATGCAGACTGTGCCTTCCTGGTTTGCACTCCACAAAGGTCACAAAATGACAACACGTTTCTCAAAAGAGTCATGTTCCAGGGTCAGGTAGGACACATGCCACTTAACAAACAATATGAATCGCTTTTAAAAGGGAACTCAACATAGGAATAAAATTTCCATATCACATGACAGAGAAGTGTTATATCCACATTTTAGATGAGATATACGAGCACGTGGGTGGTGGGGACCATCCTTCCACTCAGTGACTTATTATTATTTTATTTGTTTACTCAGCAAGTTATTTTTTGAGTCCCTATTATGGGCCAGTGCGATGGCCATTGGCGTGAATTTGTGGAGCTAAAAGAGTGGACAAAGTGTAGACACACTAGCTAGCCACATGGAGCTATGGTCAGTAAGGAAAATATACATAAAAGTTATACCACAGCTGTGACGAGAGCACTGACTTTGAATCTTCTAGTCCTCCGTGTTTGGTATTTATTGAACAAATCTATATTAATAGTTACTCTGAGCCAAGCACTGTTCCCTGTATTTATAAATATTAACTCCAAGAAATGCTGTTCTAAGTTAAATAACCAAATACAAATAGGAGGGTGAAGCTCTCTGAGTAAATCACTGTTCAGGGCCCCCATCCCTTCCTGGGAGAGCGGCATCCACATGCTGACTCATCACTTTCTTCCACTATGTCCAAATCCACTGAAAACTTATTTTTGTTTCCTTTGCTGTTACTTAAAATGTTTCTCCTAAGATTATTATTTGGATTTCTAATTCTGGCTAAAATGTAGTGACTGGTACTGATCTAAAACTCCATACAGAGCCAGGAAAACTCCTGGGGGAGGAGAGTTTAGATCCCCCCAAAGCCGACAAGTGAGGTGTAGTTCTAAACTAGTCGTGAGAAAAAGCTCCTGTCAGCCCAACCCAGCAGGGATCTAACAGAGCTGAAAGGCACCACGCAGACTGGTGAGAGTCAAATTCACCACCTTCCAGAATGCAGTGGAGCGTTTGCTGTAAGAAGATGGGAATCCAGACATTGAACAACACTGGTGCCATCAAACATTCGATTAAAATGACCGGGTGTGGAGGAGCTGGAAACTGTGACCCTTGGCCAAGAGAAACACCAGCGAACAGCAGCAGAGCCGTGACTTTCTAGTCGTCAGGCCGAGGGACTGCATTAGCTGTTGCCTCCTGCTTCCCTCAGCTGTGCAGTGTTGGCTGTGACCACTCTTCTCGTCCTCAGCATCTGTGACATGCGTCCCTGGTCACCCACCAGTTCTGCAGCCCCTGGCGCTGCCTTGCGTCGCCGACTCTGGGTTTGTCTCGGTCCTGAGTGTCAAGACTCCTGGTGGCTTTGCACTGCTCTTGCCTTTTTCTGCCTTACACTACAGTCTCTCTGGACAGTCTCATTTATTCCTGTGTCTTCATCTAAATTTTTTTCAAAAGCTTTTGCTTCTTTAATGATAAAAAGGTTCAGTAATTATTATAACCATTGAACTTTATCAAACACTGTTACATACTTCTTATTTTCTTTGATTCCCACACAACCTCTGTATGATAGAAAGTGAAGCTGCTATTACTACTATTTTTAACAAAGAAGAAAATGAAAGTTAAATGAGATCGTGTTACTCGTCCAAGGTCACCTGTCTGATCTGGAATCTGGGGCCTCTGACATTGGTGCCGCGTCGCGTCCAAGTCTGTAGTTTGCTGTGTTGTGTCTTTAGTGACCTGTAAGGGCTGAACACATTGTGTAGTATCACATACTCAACAGTCATAACACCTGCTGTGAAAAAAAAGGCTCAGGACTTGATTTAATTTTGAAGGGCACAAGTGTCCTTTTGGGCAGTGATGTGCAGATGAGTTCTTTGAATAAGGTCTTTAAATGGACTGAGGCAGATCCTGTCAGGTGACTCATGCCTCACACTGACATTCCAAAGAATGAGACCGCACAGTGTGCCCTTGGCGTCTGCTCCCTGAGCAATCTGAACTATCTGTGCTCACATGTCCCGGCATGGAGCTCTCTGCCAATGTGGACGCTCACTTTCATACCAGGACTCCTGTCTGTGTGAAATAGGCCTGAAAGTCCAGGATAACTTCACTATCGGGCTCTGGGGTGCTTGCCTTTTGGATTCCTTAGTATTCACTTTTTTACAGGGAGTCTAGTGTCTTACATAACACGTATTTGTCAATGGTGATGAGAGCTTTCTTTATATAGCTCATGCTCCGTCACTCTGGTTAAGAATGTTAAACACTCTTTTTCCTAAACCCAAGAATCTCTACTATGCGGTTTGATGTAATCCCATAGTTTTGTTTTGGTATCTGACTTGGGAAGTCAAATAGTTGGACACAAGTTTGACTTTTCCCCAACCTGCCTTAGGACATTCAGGTAGGGGTCAGACAAACTTAGATCCTCCTCCTGGCCCCAAACACACAATCAGTAATAAAATCTGAAACACGAAAAATGCCCCAATAAACAAGCAAATAAAAAACTCCTGGAGAAACTAAATTCTCATGGAAGTTCTCTCCTGTAAATAACTAATTTATCACTCACAATTTAAAAGTATTAAGCCAAAACTCTAATAATTTTAAAGTAACATAATAACAATATTTGAATTACAGCCTCTGTTACATTTATCAGTCTAACATATCGCATATATCTTCAGGGTAGCACCCATCACTGCCAAAAATCTGCATTAGAACAAAATGTAACTTGTATTATTTTCAAAGGAGAAACCAACTTTGTGTTTATAGGCATGAGCGTTTTAAAAATGGTATAAAATACATGTAGTATTGCCCTTTACATATAGTTTATTTTAGTAGGGATGAAAGTATTTTATACTTTCCTATTTTCTTTCTATATAAAAAAAGCATGCTTCTTACTAGAAGGTGAAATGAGGGTCAAATGAGTAATCAGAAGGTAAAGAGTCAATGTATCTGTCCTATCTGAGCCCCTCACCTGTGCACTGACACCACTCACACCGTCCCCTCTGAGCCCCTCACCTGTGCACTGACACCACTCACACCGTCCCCTCTGAGCCCCTCACCTGTGCACTTACACCACTCACACCGTCCCCTCTGAGCCCCTCACCTGTGCACTGACACCACTCACACCGTCCCCTCTGAGCCCCTCACCTGTGCACTTACACCACTCACACCGTCCCCTCTGAGCCCCTCACCTGTG
>CAUYTI010156728.1:0-19488 GCA_963575145.1 Galago senegalensis
TTGTGGCGGGCGCCTGTGGTCCCAGCTACTTGGGAGGCTGAGGCAGGAGACTCGCTTGAGCCCAAGAGTTGGAGGTTGCTGTGAGCTGTAATGCCATGGCACTCTACCCAGGGGGACAGCTTGAGGCTCTGTCTCAAAAAAAAAAAAAAAAAGAAAAGAAAAAAAGAAATAAAATTTGGCTTCTAGCAGAATCTGTGTCTCTCTAATTGAAATCTTCAGACTCCAATAAATGCTTTTTCTTACTGACTGCAGTATGGTTTTTTAGCCTCTTTTTGGTTAACACATGCATGGATCTATTTCTGAACGTGCCATTATGTTGTCCATATATATTTTTGCTAATGGCACACTATCTTGATTATTCCAGCTTTACAGTGAGTCTAGATGTAAGATGGAGCAGCTCTTCAACTTTATCACTCTTCTGGGAGATAGTTTTGGCTATTACAATCAGCCTGTCAGTAAAGCCTGCATAATCTGTAGATTAAGGCACCTGATGCACACATCAGCTTGGGGAGAACTGTCATATTGAGTCTTCTGATCCTTAAGCATGGAATAGCTCTCTGCTTATTTAAATATTCTTTAATTTCTCTGAGCAATGTTTTATACTCAGTATAGATGTCTTTTTTTTTTTTTTTTGAGACAGAGCCTTATGCTATCGCCCTGGGTAGAGTGTCATGGCATCACAGCTCACAGCAACCTCCAACTCCTAGGTTCAAGTGATTCTCCTGTCTCCGCTTCCCAAGTAGCTGGGACTACAGGCACCCGCTATTTTTTGATTGCAGCCGTCATTGTTGTTTGGCAGGCCAGGACTGAATTTGAACCTGCCAGCTCAGGTGTATCTGGCTGGCACTTAGCCCCTTAAGCCACAGGCGCCAAGCCTCAGCACAGACATCTTACGCTTCTTTCACAAAATTTATCTGTAGTTATTACATTTTAATGTTACTGTAAAATGAAATTTTTAGAGTTCTTTATTTTTTTTTTGGAGACAGAGTCTTACTATGTTGCCCTCAGTTGCTCACAGCAACCTCAAACTCGTGGGCTTAAGCGATTCTCTTGTCTCAGTCTCCCAAGTAGCTGGGACTACAGGTGCCCACCACAACACTCGGCTATTTTTTTGTTCTTGTTGTTGCAGTTGTCATTGTTGCTTTAGCTGGCCCAGGCTGGGTTGGAACCCATCAGCCTCGGTGTATGTAGGTAATGCCGTAACCACTGTGCTACGGGTACAGAGCCTAGAGTTCATTTTCAACTGTCCACTGTCCTCAAACTTTTGAACTCAAACTCCCAGCCTCAAGGACAGAGATTTTTACATATTAACCTAAAAGCACTGATTAGTGTTTTTTTTCCTTGTATATAAAGATTTTCCATGTATTTGATCACTACATTTCTTTTTTTTTTAACCTTTTTTTTTTTTTTTTTTGAGACAGAGTCTCACTTTATCGCCCTCAGCAGAGTGCCGTGGCATCACACAGCTCATAGCAACCTCCATCTCCTGGGCTTAGGAGATTCTCTTGCCTCAGCCTCCCAAGTAGCTGGGACTACAGGCGTCTGCCACAACGCCCAGCTATTTTTTTTGCAGTTTGGCTGGGGCCAGGTTTGAACTCACCACCCTTGGTATATGGGGCTGACGCCCTACTCACTGAGCCATAGGCGTTGCCCGATCACTACATTTCTATCTGTTGGGTTTCAAGACAGCTGCCTGTCTCCTAAAATATCAGGGTTCCAGGCAGCTGCCTGCGTGTCCTCAGTTCTTGGAGCACTGTTGGTCAAAAAATGACCAACCACCCCAAAGTAAGGCAAACGTGAAACAAAGTTTACTGAGGAAGAGAAAGACAGTGTATAGCAGCATTCTCAACCTGTGGGTCGTGACCCACAGGAACTGTATTAAAGGGCCATGGCATTAGGAAGGTTGAGAACCACTGGTCTACAGATTAAAAGCTTACAAAGCAGGGTATGTTCACCACAGACAGCCTCCATTGCCAGGGCGAGTAAAGAGACCAAGGTTATGGCTGGTGGTTCTCTTTTATACCCTCTGGGTCAGAGATCACCTAGGAACTAGAGTCTTACTATGCACATGAACCTCCCGTGAGCCTCTCTGCCAGTCCACTGAGGGGTGTGGACCAAAATACATACTTATGCTATGGACGTTGATACTTAGTCTTTTTTTTTTTTTGCAATTTAAGATCATTTTATTGAAGAGGGAGAGACAGGGAGAGGTGGGGGGCAAGTAGAGCCCCCACCAGCCCCACCAGAGGGAACAGACCCCCTCCCTGCCTCCTGACCCCTCAAGTGGCTCCCCTGCACTATGGGGGGACTGATACTTAGTCTTAAGGCTAATTATTATTCTAGGTCATCTTCAAGACCCGACTGTACCTGCTGTTAGGCCACAGAGACTTCCAAACCCTTTTGCAGTGGGTAGCTAAGTTCTGACTGGCAGGTTGGTAGGGTGGTGGTCCCTCTTCCCTAGGTGTGAGCAATCACTAAGGACAAAATTAAGGTGGGCAGGCCCCCAAGATGGGCCCCCCCCCAACAATGTCCTTCTTCCCAGGAGAGCTGTTCCAAACTTATATATGTCAGAAGAAATTTTAGAGCAGCCATCTTTGTCCCTGACATCATCGAGAAGTACTGAATTTTCAGGATTTATGTATGAACATTAGCTTTGGTTTTTCAGATACCTTTCCTCAAGTGGGAAAGGTTCCTTTCTATTCCTAGTTCCCTGACATTTTAAAAATTATGACTGGGCACTGAATCCCATCAAATGCATCTATATCTATTGGGATAATCATATGGTTTTTCTTATTTATTCTGTAAATTAGGTGAATTACATTTTTTCATTTAAATGACAGGATCTCGGCTGGGCATGGAGGCTCAGACCTGTAATCCTAGCACTCTGGGAAGCTGAGGCAGGTGGACTGCTCGAGCCCAAGAGTTTGAGGTTGCTGCGAGCTATGATACCACAGCACTCTATCCAGGCAAACATAGTGAGACTGTCTCAAAGAAAAAAATTTAAAAAATATGACAGGGTATCCCTCTGTCACTAGACTGGAGTAATCTGTTCACAGTGGTCTCAAACTCCTGGTTTCAAGTGATTCTCCTGCCTCAGCCTCCTGTACAGCAATAACTACAGATGCGTGCATGGCTAATTTAAGAACATTTTTTGTAGAAATAGGATCTCTCTCTGTTGCCTAGGCTGGTCTTGAACTCCTCACTTCAAGTGATCCTCCCACTTCAGCTTTCCAAAGCGCTAGGGTTATAGGTGGAAGCCACTGTGCCCAGGCCCCGCTATAGTATTCTTATGATTAGTAACTGCATGGTATATTTATCTCTTACAAACAACATATAGTTAGATCTTACTTTTTATCCAAACACACTCTACCTTTAAATTGCAAAGTCATAAACAAAAAATTGTAAGGTCAATTTATACATGATGCATATTGACTCAGTGGGTTTGCATTTATCACCCTGCTGTTTCCTTTCATCCTATTTCTTCCCTGTTCTTGCACCCCCCTTTCTTGCTTCCTTTTGCATAACTTTTTCATATTCCATTTTATCTCTTCTAATGGTTTGTTTTATATTTTTAATGGCTGCTCTAGGGTTTACAGCAAGTTTTCTTTTTCCTTTTTTTGAGACAGAGTCTCACTATGTCACCCTTGGTAGAGTGCCATGGTGTTACATACAGTTCACAGCAACCTCAAACTCTTGGGCTCAAGTGATTCTCTTGCTTCAGCCTCCAAAGTAGCTGAGTCTACAGGCACCCACCACAACACCCAGCAATTTTTTTTGTTGTTGTTGCAGTTGTCATTGTCTTAGCAGGCCTGGGCCGGATTCAAACCTGCCAGTCCCGGTGTATGTGGCCAGCACCCTAATCAGTGAGATACAGGTGCTGAGCCTACAGCAAGCTTTTTAATTAGCACAGTGTTCACTGGAACATAACTTCACACACATGAGAAACTCACAGAAGTGTGTCTTCGTTTCTTCTCCCTCCTTAGGGCTATAGTCATGTGGTTCACTTCCGTACATTTTAAAGCCTACAACACATGATTATTTTTGCTTTAACAGTCAATTATTCTTTAAAGAAATTAAAATCTAGGAAACACATTTTATATTCATACTAATTCTACTTCTCCATTATCTTCCTATAAATTCATGTTTGAATCTGGCATCATTTTCCTTCAACACTTTTAGCATAGGCCTTCTGGCAATTAGTTTTCTCAGGTTTTGTCCATATGAAAATGCCTATTTCATGTCCATTAAAAATATTTTCATGAATAGAGAATTCAGGCTAATTATTTTTTGGCTATACTCAATGGCTCACATCTGTAATCCTAGCACTTTGGGAGGCCAAGGCAGGAGGATTGCTTGAGACTGGGAGTTTGAGACCAGCGTGAGCAACACAAGACATCATTTCTCTGGGAGGCCAAGGCAGGTGGATAGCCCGAGCTCATGAGTTTGAGAGCAGCCTGAACAAAAAGCAAGACCCCATCTCTACTAAAAATAGAAAAAATTGAGGCAAGAGGATTGCTTGAGCCCAAGAGTTGGAGGCTGCTATAAGCTATGATGCCACCAGCACGCTACCCAGGGTGAATGCTTGAGACTCTGTCTCAAAAAAAAAAAAAAAAAGACACCATTTCTACAAAAAAAAAGAAAGAAAGAAAGAAAAATTAGCAGGTGGTGGGTGCCTATAGTTCTAGTTATTTGGGAGGCTGAAGCAGGAGAATCACTTGAGCCCAGCATCTGGAGGCTGCTATGAACTATGAGGATGCCACCGCACTCCAGCCAGGAGAGCGAGACATTTGTCTCAAACAAAAAAAAATTGTCTTTTAATATTTTACAGATGTTCCACACTCTGGCTTGCTTTATATTTAAAAAAAAGTGATTATTCTCATCATTATTCCCTGTAGATAATGTGGATTTTTCTCTAGCTGCCTGTTTGTCTGATTTTTGTTGCTATATCAGAACGCCTGAGACCAGGTAATTTATAAAGAAAAGAGGTTTTAATCAGGCGTTGTTACTCATGTTTATAATCCTAGCACTCTGGTGGCTGAGATGAGTGGATTGCTTGAGCTCACAGGTATCAAGACCAGCCTGAGCAAGAGCAAGACCTTGTCTCAAAATAACTGGGCATTGTGGCAGGTGCCTGTAGTCCCTGGTATTTAGGAGGCTGAGACAAGAGGATTGTTTGAGCCCAAGAGCTTGAAGTTGCTGTGATCTATGATGCCATGGCACTCTATCCAGGGCAACAAAGTAGGACTCTGTCTCACAAAAAAAAAAAAAAGAGAGAGAAAAGAGAAAAAAAAAAAAGAAAATTAAAGTGGTCTATTTAGTTTATGGTTTTGCAGGTTGAGAAATTCAAATCAGCGTGCACATATGACAAGGGCTTCATGTTGCTTTGCCAAGTGAAGGCAAGTGGGAAGAGAAAAGGAGTATGTTAGGAGACCAAACAGAGCAGCATTGCTTTATAACCACATGCTCTCCAGGCCAGGCTCAGTGGCTCACACCTGTAATCCCAGCACTCAAGAAGGCTGAGGCAGAGGATCCCTTAAACTCAGAGGAGTTCAAACCCAGCCTGAGCAAGAGTAAGACCTGACTCTACTAAACGTAAGAAAAATTAGTCAGGCATTGTGATAGGCGTTGTAGTCCCAGCTACTGGAGGGAGGAGAATCACTTGAGCTCAAGAGTTTGAGGCTGTTGTGAGCTAGGCTGATGCCACAGCACTCTACCCAGGGCAAATGAGTAAGTCTTAAAAAAAAAAAAAAAAAAAGGAAAAATGAAAAATAAACTTTTGGGCTCGGCGCCTGTGGCTCAAGTGGCTAAGGCGTCAGCCACATACACCTAAGGTGGCAGGTTCAAATCCAGCCTGGCCTGCCAAACAACAATGATGGCTGCAACCAAAAAATAGCCAGGCGTTGTGGCGGGCGCCTGTGGTCCCAACTACTTGGGAGGCAGAGGCAGGAGACTCGCTTGAGCCCAGGAGCTGGAGGTTGCTGTGAGCTATGATGCTATGGCACTCTACCCAGGGGGATAGCTTGAGGCTCTGTCTTAAAAAAAAAAAAAAAAACCAAAAAAGAGACTTTAGGCCTGGCATGATGGCTATAATCCTAGCACTCTGGGAGGCCAAGGTGGGTGTATTGCTTGAGCTCAAAACAAGACCAGCCTCAGCAGGAGTGAGACCCTGTCTCTACTAAAAACAAAAAACTGAGGCAAGAGGATTGCTTCAGCCCAAGAGTTGGAGGTTGCTGTGAGCTATGACACCATGGCACTCTTCCAAGGGCAAAAAGTGAGACTCTGTCTCAAAAAAACAAAAAACAAAGAAAAAGAGACTTTAGTACCACCACCTCTTCCAAAGATTTCAGTGAGACCATCTCTCTTCCTAAGTGGAAAGATCACTAATACAAACCAAACTCCCAAGTTGTCTTAGGACAATTCTTGCACTCTCTACTGTCTCAGTATAGGCCCCTTTGCTTGCAAACTATATAAATTGGTGACAATTGCAAGATCAAGTGAGCTTACAAAGAAAACCTGCTTTCTCCACAAATACCTCACTGCTACTCATTGGTAGCAATGGACTATGATGTGCAGGGCAGGTTTTACTGGAGATACAAGGTGGGCAAGGCACACATGTTACCTGCCCACAGTGAGGACAAAGAAGCCAGAAACAGGTAATTCACACACAGGTAAAGTTACAGGGTAAGCACAGCGATAAGGAGAAAATGTCACAAGAACTAGGTGGGCAAATCTTATTTACTGTGTACTCTCTTGTACCAGACACCTGCTGCAGAGGATGCAGCCAGGAGCAAGACACCAAGCCCTGGGTTAGGCAGGGGTATTGTAAGGATTAAAGCAAAATATGTGCTGAGGCCCTGCAAGTGCTTGCCTTACAAGATGTTCAAACCCAGAACCAAAGGGAGACCTCCCCACTCCAGACCCCAGACCCCAAATAACCCCGCCCACTGCTGGACCCTGATACTCTTGAAATCATGTCCCGCCCTCCCCACCTTGACACAGGTCTTATTAAGCCCCGCTCTCCATGACCTCATGACTCCGGCCCACCCCAAGCTTTATTGAGCCCCGCCCATCCTGTGGTCCTTGTTTCGGACGCATAGCCCCGCCCATCCCACTGCAGCTAGCTCCACGTCGCCCTGCCCCATCCCTGACATCAAGGCCCCGCCCACCCCGCCCGAGTTCAGACTCAACTTGACGCTCGCCCCGCCCCCATGACGTCACGCCCCACCCGCGCAGACCCGTCTCACACCCAGCCCCCCACCCGCGGCCGCGGAGTTTCTCACCAGCTCGAACCGGTTGTTGACTTGGACGCCCTCCTTTCCTGTGCAGCCGGGACGCCGGCCACCAGGCCCGCGTTTTGGCCCTTCTTCTTCCGCGTCATCGTCATCACGGAGGTCAAAATGCAAGGCGCCAGGCCCGAGGGGCTCCTGGCCGCGCTGTTCCCCCCTCAGCCTCCGGAGGGCCCGGCGCGACATAGGACCCAACGGCCGCTGACGCCTGGAGAAAGGGAGAAGAGCAGAAAAAGCGAGCGGCTGGCGCGCCTGCGCACTTAAGGCGCGCTGGCGCGAGGCTGGCGTGCCGCACCTGCGCGCTGTGGCTCTCCGGAACTTCCTCTCCTCACCCGCAGCTTCGGGGAAGGTTTGGGCGCGTCCAGCCGAGTTCTCGTGAGAGTTGGGCGCCTCCGTGCGGTGAGACCGCGCCAGCACCTGTGTGTGGGGCTACGCGGGGTCTCGCGAGGAGCGGGACAGAAGGCGGGCTTCGGCAGCGCTGGGGTTGTGACCCCAGAACAAACTCCGGCCCTGGAGAGGCCCTGTCCTTCCTAGTGCGGGCCAGCGAGAACGCCGGGGCAGGTATAGGAGGCTGAGCTCAGGTGGACACGCTGCAGCTTGGGGCACTCCGAGGGCCTGGGCCTGTGCTGGGCGGCTGCGGTATCTCCGCTCAGCCTGCCTCTGCAGCAGCCAAGGAAAACGAAGTAAGCGCGCCAAGCCGGGGAGCCCCCTGCTCCCCAGGACAGACGAAGCCGAATCTCAGGACCGGACCCTGGGTATTCGTTCTTTGGCTGCAGCGGGAACACAGCCTGTCCTGGTGCGGGGTCAGCGAAGCCTTCCACCCGGGCTGGGCATCGGCATCTTGGGGGGATTTTCACAGTAAAGGCGCATGGCCTCGGCCCAGAGACTCTGAGAGGTCCAGCGTGGGTGGTTTTTAGAGCTGTAAAGAGGCAGCCAGGACTGGGAACTGGCAGGGGTCCGAGGGCAGCCCTGAGACGGGGTTCCACGCCGGGAGCTAGGCCCAGTGCTCAGTTCTTACCTCATCTTCCCCTTTTACAGGAGAAGAAACTGGGACTTAAAATAAGGAACTGATCCAGAGAGAAACTGGTTTGCATCGGGGCGGTGAGTCCTGAATCTGAGGAAGAGGCCGCAAGGACAGAGAAGGTGCATTCCCGGAGCCCAGTGTTCTTCACTTTGAGAAGTTGTTGAGATGCACATACTTTCTGGTCAGCTGTCCTGCTTCCCAGTGGCTGGCACATGGCTACTGCCTCAAAGCACTCCACCTGCCCGGGCTGCTTTCCCAGTCCAGCGGCTAGAGAGGACCCTCAAGCTCAGGACCAGCCAAGTTGTTTTCATGTCACCCTTGATCAAGTCGTGTGACCAGTCTGTGCAGGCCTTTCACCTGGCTTGCCGGTGGAAGCTTCAGGCTCTCAGCTTGGAAGCACCTCCACAAGACAGAGGTTGTATACAGGTGAGAGTGCAGCGTCACCTCAACTTGGTGTCTTCCCTGGACAGGAACTTTGGGGTTTTTTTGTTTTTTTTTTTTTTTTTTTTTTTTGAGACAGAGCCTCAAGCTGTACCCCGGGTACAGTGCTGTGGCATCACAGCTCACAGCAACCTCCAACTCCTGGGCTCAAGTCTCCTGCCTCAGCCTCCCAAGTAGCTGGGACCACAGGCGCCCGCCACAATGCCTGGTATTTTTTTGGCTACAGTTATCATTGTTGTTTGGCGGGTCTGGGCTGGATTTGAACCCGCCACCTTAGGTGTATGTGGCTGGCACCTTAGCCACTTGAGCCACAGGCCCGGAGCCCAAACAGGAACTTTGAATGGGAGTTTCTCCCTGTACTGTTGAAGGCCTGGTTCTCAGCAAGGGAAGTTTAGAATAAGTGATCTCTACTTGTCAGGTCTCAAGGTGATGAAGCTGAAGCAGTGCTTCCTTCAGTGGGCTGATTGCATGGCTGCCTGTACCTTGGGTTGGAGTGGGGGGATCCAGCAACCCTTTTAAAAGCAGCACAGAGAGGAAGGGCAGCAAGGAGGTGGAAGTGCAGCAGCTCTCCCCTGACTGCCACAGCCTCAGGGAGCAGCTCTGCCTGGGCTGGGCAGCCATGAGGCACAGTCTCATGCTCAGCCCCCCTGGTGCCAGAATATGCTCATTCTTTGTTTTCATTTCTAAAGTTCCATGTGGATTAGAATCCAGTCTCCCTGTGATTGGGAACGTGAGCATCAAGGGTAGAATCAGTAAGGACAGTAGCACTGACCTGCAAAACCAGGGGTCCTCAAACTTTTTAAACAGGGGGCCAGTTCACTGTCCCTCAGACCGTTGGAGGGCCAGCCTGCAGGCCCCGGGATGACTCAGCTGCTAAGCAGGACAGGTGGCGGCGGCAAAAACACCCTGCAGGCCAGATAACTGTCCTAGGTGAGCTGCATGTGGCCCGCAGGCCCTAGTTTGGGGACGCCTGCCTGAGACCCTCTGCCCACAAATTAGCTTCCTTATTGCTGGCTGTGTGACCGGGGCAGTACCTGACCCTCTCTGTGCCCATTTTATTTTTAAATCAATAAAAATAGAGACAGGGAGTCTGGCGTGCTCAAACAAGTGCTGGGAGTGGCTGTTTTTATTGACTGCTCTAGTTTTGTGTATAGTTTTCCTGGATCCCAGCTGATAATTCTCTCCTGTAGGTCTATCCGCCATAATTCCTACCCCTTCAGGGCCTCCTGTGGTAGGCATTGGAGCCTGGAATGAAAAGGCCTCAATTAGGTTCCATCGTGTTCCTGGTGGGCTGTGCATCCTTGGTGCAATTCTTCACCTTTCCAAGCCTCAGAGGCAGGATAATGATAGAGCACAGCCTCCCTAGAACTGCTAAGATGGTACCTCCAGCCCCTGTGAACTCCGAGTGAATCACCTCCCTGAAGAACAGGAGTAGGGATCTGGGAAACCAGACCAAAGGTCTCCCAAGCTAGCAAGTGTGGCTTGAGTTATTGTTTCACATGCAACCTGATCAGGATGGCCAGGACTATGACTTTGGCAAAGAGCTGGCCAGGGCTTCATTGCCAGGAGTGGGCCTGGGTGCCCCTATGCCCCAGAGCCTGGCTTCAGCCTTGGGACAACATGCCCCTGCTGTGGCTGGGCAAGTCCTCAGTGCACACTCAGACAGAAGACTGTGACACCACCTTTATTAGACTAAGAGTGGACATAAGTACAGATTTACAGAGCTGTTTCTCCTGTATGGGAACATCACCACCACTGGGGACCTCTGGGATGGCAATGCAAGAGGAAGTGGGGCCCAGAGCTCCAGGGTGACTGTGACAGAGGCACAGCCTTTTCCTGGGGCCTCTGTTGCCCAGGTCGCCACCAAGGAGGATAGAGACAGGCAGAAAGCATGGTCCACTTGGGAACAAAGTGCCATCCCCCCTGAGACATATACCTGGGGAGGGGAAGCTACTATGTCCGTTCCTACAATGGAGGAAAGAACTGGAACATAGGAGGGGGATCTGTACCGGGAGCCCCAGGATCTAGAGCCCTCTGTTCTCCCTCTGTGAGAAAGCCCATTCTCATTCCCATTCCCCCCCTTTGTCCTCCCTATACTCCCACACCCCTGAAATACTGAGAAGCAGCAGCTTCCTGCAAGGAGGGTACTACAGAGAACCAAGCCCAAATGAACTCTGGGGCCAAGGAAACAATGTGTATAAATATATAGGCTGCGCATAGTATATAAATGTATCTATATATGTATATATATACATGCACAGCTTAGGGCAGCTGGGCCCCAGCATCTCAGCCTCAGGTAGCATCCCTCTTCCTCTGTTGTGAGGCACCCTGTGGGTTTCTCTTAAATAAAAGCACAGCTGGCCACCTGTGCCTTCACTTGAAATCAAGAGTCCTAGTGTTAGGGATATAGAGGGACTGAGTCTGGCGGCTGCGTTGTGGTGTGGTGTTGAGGACATCCACGCTTTTGCGGCTGGAGCACACCACATCAGCCACAAAGCTGGTGCAGTCGCTGCAGACATCCTTGAGGACAGAGCCGTGGGTATAAATATGGGGGAACTCCTCCTCCACGCTTCGCCACTGTGGCCCCTTCAGGGATCTGGGACAGAGTGGAGGACCAATGGGGGAAACCTAGCCAGGGGGCTAGATCTCCCTTGTACTCCCACCCAAATCCACCCTTTTCCTCCATACCCATAGCCACCCCCATGCCTCCTTCGTTGTCAGGCATCCTGTGTGTTTCTCTAAAAAGTACAACTGGCAAAGTTCATCCCGGCAGACTCTGCCTTGACTACCCTCATCCAATCTCCATCTCACACCACTCAGCCCCTCCAAAATGATTTCATCTCAAAATAGCTACCTTGGATTCCCTTTTCCTTGGAGGTGTCCCAGCAAACAGACAAAGCCAGATCCCTGCAACCCAGCTCCCAAGTCATGGCTAATGCCCAACCACAGCAACATTGGCAACAAGGCAAAGAACTCACTGAAAGGCGTCTCTTGGAGTTGGTGTGGTTTTGGCAGTAGACGTCCCCTGAGGACTCTCAAAACCCAGTGTGTAGACAGGGATGTGTGCAAACTTCTTAGAAGGCATTTTCATCTGCAGCACAGAGGGAAGTGTGGTCAGGCACCCCAGGGGACAGTTCAGGATACAGTGCTGGGAGCACCCTCTCCCTGCCCTGGGAGCCACATGGCAGCCAGAGCTGTCCATGCTCTGCCACACCTCCTGTCTGCCTTTATCTGAAGATTTTGTGTGTATCTCCTTGGTAGTTAACACACACCCTACCTGATTTTCTGCTCATCTAGACAGGGACTTCATAGGGGGCAGAAGCTTTTTGTCTTTTTATATCACAGGATCTACCCCCATTCCCTGCACACAAGATTTAACATTGAGCTGGGTATGGTGGCTCATGCCTGTAACCCAGGACTTTGGGAGGTCAAGGCAGGAGGATCACTTGAGACCAGGAGTTCAAGACCAGCCTGAGCAATGTGGTGAGACACTGTCTCTACTAAAAAGTAGCTGGGTGTGGTAAAGCATGTGTCTATAATAAAGTGCTGGTTGCAGCACTACTGGCTGAGACAGTAAGATTGCTTGAGCCCAGGCATTTGAGATTGCTATGAGCTATGATGATGCCACTGCAGCCTAGCCCAGGCACCAGAGCAAGACCTTGTCTAAAAAATAAAAATTTAAAAAGTTGATGAGGGGTAAGTTTCTTTATTGCCAAGTATTAGGGTATAAAGTAAGAGTTTAAAAATAGTGATAGTATGGGCGGTGCCTGTGGCTCGGTGAGTAGGGCACTGGCCCCATATATCGAGGGTGGTGGGTTCAAACCCGGCCCTAGCCAACCTGCAACAAAAAAAATAGCCAGGCGTTGTGGCGGGCGCCTGTAGTCCCAGGTACTAGGGAGGCTGAGGCAAGAGAATCGCCTAAGCCCAGGAGTTGGAGGTGCTGTGAGCTGTGATGCCATAGCACTCTACCAAGGGTGACAAAGTGAGACTGTCTCTTAAAAAAAAAAAAAAAGTGGTGGTAAAAGTCCCTCTCAGGCAGATTCTGAGCTAAGGCATTAAGAGGTAACATGCTTGTAAATGTTATTATCCATTCACCTCTGTATACACCCACATATGATCATAGAACCAAACTGCAATAAAACGCTCAAGTTGTAGAGTGTGAGAAGGTCCTACCAGAGAGAAATGAAGGGTTTCTTTGCACTAGCCTACTAACAGGGAATGTTTAAAAAAAAAAAAAAAAAGACCAGCTCAGTGCCCATAGCACAGTGGTTATGGCTCCAGCCATGTACACCAAGGGTGGCAGGTTTGTACCCAGCCTGGGCCAGCTAAACAACATGACAACTGTGACTAAAAAATAGCTGGGTGTTGTGGTGGGTGCCTATAGTCCCAGCTACTTGGAAGGCTGAGGCAAGAGAATCACTTAAGCCCAAGAGTTTGAGGTTGCTGTGAGCTGTGACACCACAGCACTCTACTGAAGGCAACATAATGAGACTGTGTGTCAAAAAAAAAAAAGAAGACCACCTACAAGGGTTTTTAGAAACTGCACACAGCTTTAGAAAATGTAGGAATGGATTCTGGCTGGAAGAAGGGGATGGATGAGGTTCCTGGTGAGGATAGGATCACCCAATATAAGACAGCAGAGCCCCTGTCCTACCTCAGCCAAACCCCAAAGAACCCAAATGATCCTCACCTTTATGCTACAGGACGTGCAGACGGCTCTGGAAGGGAATGGAGGGGAGGCAGTGTCAGCAGGGAAGAGGACCATAAAGCAGCAGCTGCAGGCCAGCCTCCGTGTCCCACCCCCAGTGACCCCACTGACTCCATCCTGGCTTAAACAATCCTTGCCTTCTGCTTGATCCCTGGGTACTTCAGTACTGTACTTTCATTTTACTCTAAAACCTTGCTTTTCTTTATACTTAGCTGTCTACCCAAAACACTTATGCCCTCAGTGCTTTCTCTGGTCCAGCTTTCTCATACCACACACTGCTGTGTACCCAGCACTTCTCACTGTAGGCGAGCCACCTTCAGCCAGAAGAGCCTCAACTCATATGCTCAGTTTTAAGCAATGATTTTTTTTTTTTTGAGACACAGTCTCACTATGTCACCCTAGGTAGAGTGCCATGGCATCACAGCTCACAGCAACCTCAAACTCTTGGGCTTAAGTGATTCTCTTGCCTCAGCCTCCCAAGTAGCTGGGACTATAGGCACCCGCCACAATGCCCGGCTAAGCAATGATAATATTTTTTTATTCTCATACCTGGTTTCAAAAGTGAATACCTTCTTATAATAATTCAAATATTAGAATTACAATTTAGCCCATCCTCAGAGTTAGCCGCTGCTGGTAATAAAGTTTCTATCTTCCAGAATTTTCTAAACATATTTTCAAATAAAATGAGGTACATGGTGCACTATTTTGTAAGAACATGATAAAGGCTCCTCTCCACATTAGTACAAGTTGTTTGAATGTTCTAAAACAAGGGACTGTATTCTTTTGGATGGATATTTTACAATTCTCTATCAACAAACCTGAGCTGCTTTCTTTTGTTTCAGAGGACATAACTGTGTATGACTTGAATCCTTTTAAATTAACTGAAACATGTTTTGTGACCTAGAATATGGTCTATCTTGGTAAATGTTCCATGTGTACTTGAGAGTGTATTCTGCTATTGTGTGGTTCCCATAAATGCTAGTCAGACCCAGCTGGCTGATAGTCGTGGTGATCACATCTTTGGTACTCTTAACTTTTTTTTGTTTATGAGGCAGTCTCACTGTGTCATCCTCAGTAGAGTGCTGTGACGTCACAGCTCACAGCAACCTCAAACTCTTGGGCTTAAGCTATCCTCTTGCCTCAGCCTCCCAAGTAGCTAGAATTACAGGCGCCCGCCACAACACCCGGCTTTTTAGTGGCGAGGTCTCACTGTAGCTCAGGCTGGTCTCAAACCTGTGAGCTAAGGCAATCTACCTGTCTCAGCCTCCCAAGTGCTGGGATTACAGGTGTGAGCCACCATGCCTGGGCCTTGTACCTTTAACTTTTAATTTGCTGTCTTATTATTTTATCAATTATTGAGATATTGTATTGAAATACAATTGCAGATTTAACTATTTTTCCTTGTAGTTCTATAATTCTGCCATTTTTGCTTGAGTAGCAGAGGTATTTTATCTCTGCAGTGTATAAATGTTAGGATTGTTATTAATAGTTCCTCACTTATTATGAAATTAACTACCTTGGCTCTGGTAATATTTTTTGGTCTGAAATCTCCTGTGTATGATATAGATGTATCAACTCTGGCTTTCTTTCTTTGGACCAATGTCAGTGTGGCATATCTTTCTTCATCCCTCTCCTGGCCCATTTGTGTCTTTATATTTAAAGCTTGTCTTGTGGTTGGCAGATAGCTGAATCTTGCATTTTTAAAATTAAGTCTGGAAAACTGTCTTTTTCTTTTTTTTTTTTTTTTGCAGTTTTGGCCAGGGCCGCCACCCCTGGTATATGGGGCCGGCACCCTACTCCTTGAGCCATAGGTGCCACCCTGAAAACTGTCTTTTAATTGAGTTGTTCAGACAGTTTACAGTGAATGTGATGAATGATAGGTTTGTGTTTAAGTCTGTCATCTGGCTACTTGGTTTTTTTTTTTTTTTTTTTTTTTTTTTTTTAAAGTTACTCAAGCTATCCCCCTGGGTAGAGTGCCGTGGCATTACAGCTCACAGCAACCTCCAACTCCTGGGCTCAAGCGAGTCTCTTGCCTCCGCCTCCCAAGCAGCTGGGACCACAGGCGACTGCCACAACGCCCGGCTATTTTTTGGTTGCAGCCATCATTGTTGTTTGGCGGGTCCAGGCTGGGGATTCGAACCCGCCACCTTAGGTGTACGTGGCTGGCGCCTTAGCTGGTTGAGCCATAGGCGCCGAGCCTGGCTACTTGTTTTATTTTTGACCCATCTGTTCTTTGTCCTCTTTTCTATTTTCTTTTGGATTTTTTTTTTATGATTTTATCTTACTTCCTTTGTTGGTTTATCAGCTCTAACTCTTCTTTACCCCCCAGTAGATTATGGGATACAAGTAGTTTTTTTGATACATGAATGAATTGGATGGTGGTAAAGTTGGGTTCAACTGTAGCCTCAAAAACTCATTTTATTTAGTAGCTGCTTCGGGGCTTACAGTAATCTTTAACTTACCACAGTCTACCTCCAAGTCATATCACACCACTCCATGTATAGTATAGGAACCTTCAGTAGTAACCTCCACCCTCCCCTCCCCTGGCCTTAGAGCTGTTGTTATAGCATACTTGCTTATACAGATGTTATAGCCTCCATGACACATTGTCATTCATTTTTCTTGGTTTTTTTTTTTTTTTTTGGCATTCCTAGTCATCTTTGACTGGATGTCAGACATATTATATTGCTGAATACTGTGTACTTCTTAAATTCCTACTCTTGAGCTTTATTCAGGGAAGCAGTTAAGACACTTGGGAGTAGTTTGGTCCCTTCAAATCTTGCTTCTGTGATATCAATTGGGCTTGAAGCAAGCTCAGTTTGAGGCTCCTTATTCCATACCAATGGGGTGAGCCCTTGCTATGCTGTACTGACTTTAAGGACTTAACACACATGGTACACACTAGAACTTTCTATAATCACAAGAAGTTGGTCAGCACTAGCTAAGGGGCTTCCTACCTCCTCCCCTCTGTGGGTTCACAGCCAAGTGTTTGTAGAATACTCACCTTTTGCAAAACAGACAAGTAGGTGGCCATGAGAACAGTGGGAACCTGGCCCGGCAGCAGCAGCAGATCTGTGGGAAGGCCTGGTTAAAGCCCAGAGTTTCTAGAATTCACTGAGGTCTGGCCTTGTCCCTGCCCCCTCAGGCCTCCTGAGCAGACCAGGGCCCAACCCACCTCACCTTCCCCTTCTTAAGACCACTGAAGAGCTCCTTGTTCTGAAGAAATTTCTCCATCTCAGCCTTCACCAGCACACGGCGCACGTCCATCACCTCCTCCACGGTCAGGGCGAGGCTCTCCACAGGATGGCTAAACTCCTGGGGGCAGAGCCAAGGGGTTGTACCCACTGGGCCACAGGGGTAAGGCCTTCCAAGTAGGATTCTCTCAACAGTATTTCTCCTTCCCTAAGGACCCTTTGTCTTCCTGGCCTCAGTCCAAACAAGCCTGCCCAATCCTTAAAACAGGCATGCCTCAGCCTGCCACCCAGTCCTAGAAGACACACACAAGCCCAGCTCTGTGATGAGACCCTGCCACCCTCGCAACACATTGCCCTGCTCCCCTGTAACACCCCATGCTTGTCCAAAGTGCCCCCAGCTGCAGCCACACCACAGCTGACCCAAGCCAGCCACAGCATCTCATGTCCGTACTGCCCCCAGAAGCCCCATGACCCTCCGACATGCTGCCTCCCTATCTCTGTGCATTTGGTGTAGCTGTGTCCTGACCACCTGCTCTTGGGCTGCTTGATGTCGAGTTGACCTGTTTTGCCCCCTGGAGTTTAGCCTAGCATTGGACGCTTGACCACCATAAGCTACAATTTTCTATTCTACAAAATGGGTCTGTACGTCAACTCCACTGAGATGACACATGGAAAGCCCTGACACGGGGACTCACACTCAGATATGAGACGTCAGCTGTCACCACAGATGCAGGTGGGAGCACAGCCTATTGAGGGTGAATCTGTTTCAGAGTCACCATGCTGATCCTGTTTAGGACATAGGCTACTTCCTGGCACTTGGGGGATTTCTGGCCCTGCACTCTCCACCTTGACTTGAGGCACCAGGGATCCTGGCTTCTGTCTTTGGCTGCTGGATTGTGTGGTTTGTGTTTGAACAGTCCCCTCCATACCTCACACCTGTTGCACTAATGCTATGGCCACACCTGTTGCACTAATGCTATGGAGCTCATGCTGGGTAACACAGATCAGCAGCTGCTTCTCAGATGAGGCTGAGTTCAAGGTAGACTGAAGGGGACTGATCCTCTGATGTGTGATAGTGGAAGCTTCCAGATACCATTTATGATATCTTGGAGCTAACAAGTCACTTATGTGACTTCTGGTTATTTAAAACCAGGTCCTTTTAGTCCTTGAGTAAGAAGAGGGCCAGATTCCCCTCCGCCCTAGAGAATAGACTGGACTTGGTGAATCCCTCAATAGGGGCAGTGTGCCCCTCCTGAGACTCAGTTATAAGATGCACTGGGACTTCCACCCTGCTCTCTCCTGAACCACCTATGCCCTGGGAGGTGCCAGTGCTGTGCTGTAAGGACTCAAGAAGCCCAACAAAGGGGCTACATAGGTAAGGGCACCTGGGCAGCAAATTTGCCAGCCCCAGTCAGGCCTTCAGTTGAGAATGCAGGCTCTGCTGCCATCCTGATGGCAACCTCACAAATCCTGAGCCACAGCCACCCAGCTGCAGATGCCTCTGGGTCCCTGCCCCAGAAACCTGAGGTAGTGTTATTATAAGATCCAAATTATGAGATAGATTCTTACGCAGCAATAGGTAACTGACCCCGGACTAACAGGGGCAAGTGTTAACCTTTGGGTTGGAGAATATTAATAGTGCCTTACTTTTATATAGCACTTGTTCTCATCTGAGCCTCTCAATGGGTGACTGCAACCACACTATCAACATGACACACCTGCAGGGTGCACTATAAGGATGTAGTCCTATGATCTTTCATTTGATAAAATCATACACCAAAACTTGGGGCAGCTCTCTACTATCAAAGGTCAGACAAAATTCATAGCTAATAGAACTCAGGTCCCACGCACACAGACTGCATAGCAGCAGAGTCACAACCAGAGTCAGTCTTGACACAGTGAAACTGTTCTTAAGGCAGAGGATGTGTAGGTTTACCACCTGCTTCAACCCCATAGGGACCACACCAGCCAACCTCAACTCTCTGTCCCTGGCTATGGGGGCCACAGTGCTGATGCGCCCAGCAGGCGGCAGCGAAGACCCAGCCCCCAGACAGGCACAGCCTCCTGCCAAACACAGGGTCAAGCCACACCCACAGGATGGAGGCCTACTGTCTCAACCAGTGAAGGGAAGGGGGACACTCAAGAGGCTCCCAGCCACCCCAACAGCAACGCTTTTCTCACCAGCCACAGGTGTTTGGTTTCTGGGACCACAGATGTCTCTGCTCTGTCCTCCATGGAGCCCAGGTTACTGAAAGGAGGGCAGCTGGGACCAGGTCTAGACTGGACACTCCCAGGACAAGAACCTAGAGACAGAGCAGAGGCCCCATCAGTGGTACCTGGCAGTTCAGGTTGGTAAGTCCATGTGGAAGGGAAAGAGAGGTGAGTGGAAAACACACTACCCTCATCAGGACCTTTGTCAGGGCCATCAGACCCCTGATGGGTCACTGCATCTGAGGTGCACAAATGTGCTGACATCGGGAGTCCAATGGTGCCAGTAGCAGCCATGGCCCCCCAGCCTGCCACACACACACTGCCACTGGAGACCAGGGCCAGCTGGGTGGGGGGCCCTGGGATAAGCATAAGATTTGGAGTTGGCCTGATCTGGTTTTTTTTAGACAGAGCCTCAAGCTATCCCCCTGGGTAGAGTGCCATGGCATTACAGCTCATAGCAACCTCCAACTCCTGGGCTCAAATGAGTCTCTTGCCTCCGCCTCCCAAGTAGCTGGGACCACAGGCACCCGCCACAACGCCCGGCCATTTTTTGGTTGCAGCCATCATTGTTGTTTGGCGGGTCTGGGCTGGGGATTGGAACCCGCCACCTTAGGTGTATGTGGC
>CAUYTI010156729.1:0-12947 GCA_963575145.1 Galago senegalensis
CTACTCAGTCCCCCACCTCACTGAGAATCTCCCCTCAACACAGTTTCCACCCAGACCCCCTAAAGAACAGGAGGGGCCTAGGGAGCCCCACCTTGTCATGTAACATCAATAAAGTTCCCTGAATTAAAAAAAAAAAAAAAAAACAAAGCATGTACAGACTCCCTGTAGGAGGTAAAAGCCCTTAACAGTAAAACAATAAAAATTTCAGTAAACATCTATAGTTGTGGTAGGGCAGCTTCTAACATGGTAGCCAATCAGCCCCACTACCTGTTACTAATGCTATTGTATAATCTCCTCCCTTTAGTGTGGACTGGGTCCAGGAACTAATGAATTCTGACACTTCTAATCCACGGAATACAACAAAAGCAGGGGGCTACCACTTCCATGATAAGGTTGCAAAAGACTATGACTCCCCTCTTGCTAGTGCTCCCTCCCTTGCCAGTATTCTCTCTCGTTTTCTCACTTGCTCACTCAGATATATCAGTCTGCCATATTGAGCCCAATAGCTCGTGAGGAACTGAGACCTCAAACAACCCACAAGGAATTAAATTCTACCACAAACACATGAATAAGCTGGGAAGAGAATCCTTCCAAGTCAAGCCTTGACATGACTGCTTGCCTTATGGCAGACCCTGAGCCAGATGACCTAGACAAGTCACACCCAGACTCCTCACCCACAGAAACTTGTGAAACAATAAATATGCATTATATCACTACATTTAGGGATAATTTGCTTTTTGGTGTTTTTTGTTTTTGTTTTCATTTTTGTTTTGAAACAGAGTCTCACTGAGAGAGAGTGACCATGGCATCCTAGAGTGCCCGTGGCATCCTAGCTCACTGTAACCTCAAACTCCTAGGTTCAAGCAAGCCTCTTGCCTCAGCCTCCTCAGTAGCTGGGATTATAGGCACCCACCACAATACCTGGCTATTTTCAGAGACTGGTTCTCATTCATGCTTAGATTAATCTTGAGTTCCTGAGCTCAAGCAATTCGTCCACCTTCCAGAGTGCTAGGATTACAAGCGTGAGCCGCCACACCCAGCCTTTGGGGGGGGGGGAGGTAATTTGTTAATGCAGTGCAAGGGTACCTCGGTTTCAGCCAGGTTTCAGCTGAACCTGGCTAACCAAGGTTTCAGCCAGGACTACAGCTAACCAAGGTTTCAGCCAGGACTACATCATCTCAAGGGCTCACTTCCTTAAATGAAGAAGGCTCCAATTCCAAGTTCACTCACATGGTTGTTAGCAGAATTGTGTTCTTTAAAGGTTGATAAACTGAAAGCCTCAGTTCTTTGCTGACTGTCAGCCAGCAGCAACCCTCAGCCTTTACCACATGAGCCTCTCCACAGGGCCATTTAAAATATGGCAGCTGTCTTCCATTGGAGTGAGCAAGAAAGCAAAAGAGGACAAGGTCTTTTTTGTAGCCTAATCTCAGAAGTAGGATGCCATCATTTCTGTCATTTTCTATTAGAAGCAAGTAACTGGGTCCAGTTCACACTCAAGGGGAGGGCTTACACTAAGGTATGACTACTAGGATGGACTGTTGGAGGCCACCTTGGAAGCTGTCTGCTTCTCCTGCTCTATGATTCATTCACCCACCTCTTCTCCAGGCCTTCACCAGGCCTTGGAAACTCCCTCTGCCCCACCTCCTCCCTCTTCCCACTTTTATCTGTACACAGTCTTTACGACTCATGTCTGAACTCTGGCAAAGCCTCCTAATGAGGCCATCTACTGCTTTCTTTCTACTCCTTCAGCTAGTACCCAGAAACCCAATGGATAACTTCTAATCACATTGCATTGTGTCATTTTCCTATTCAGAAATACTCACTGAGGTCTGGTAGCATAATTCCTCCTGCTTTGTTTTTATTTCTGAGTAATGTCTTGGCTATTCAAGGTTTTTTCTGGTTCCATATAAAATGAAGTATTATTTTTTCCAGATCTTTAAAGTATGACAGTGGAGCTTTAATAGGGATTGTATATTGCTTTGGGTAGTATGGACATTTTAACAATGTTGATTCTTCCCAGTCATGATCATGGGATGTTAACAATGGATGTTAACAAACATACCATGTGCATGGCTGGGCAGAAATGATTTTTGTCCACACCACACATTCATGGTCAGGATGGAAAAGAGTGACAAAGATAACTATGAAAGGAAAGATAGTCAAGAAGGATGAAAACAAGGAGAGAATGTATTGTATAAGAAGTCGAGAGAGAAAAAATTGTTTTTTTTTTTTAATTGCAGTTTTTTTTTTTTTGGCCAGGGCTGGGTTTGAACCCACCACCTCGGGCATATGAGGCCAGTGCCCTACTCCTTTGAGCCACAGGAGCTGCCCGAAAAAATTGTTTTTTATGAAGAGAAAGTGATCACATGTGTAGAGTATTTCTAAAAGTTTAATAAAAGAAGTGAAGATTACCTCTAGCTGGTTGGGATAGTTGATGATCATACATTTCAGGAGGCTGCTGACAATAAAAGCCTAAGTATAAAGTAGTTCAGGAGAGAATAGAGAAGAGAAACTGGATTAATACTCTACTACCTGTCATGTATTCATAGAGAAGAAGTTTATTTCAGAGTGTTGGCCTTTCAGCAGCCATCCAAACATGGTTGCCTTGGTCTGTGTCATAGAGAAACAGGTAAAGAAGAGATAGGAGTGGTGAGTGTCTGAAATGGAAAAAATACAATAACCCTCAAATTTCACTCAATTAATTTGAATATAATCTCACTAAGGGAAATCCTCATTCTAAACAACACATACATTTTAGAGATGTATGAAACTCATTCCAAGGGGACCAGCTCATGTCCAAAGCAAGCAACTGGAGTGCTAAGTAACCTCTAGGATGAGATAAGACAAGAAGGGATGGTCTTGTGGGTTAAAGTTAAGAGTTGGAAAGAGTATAACTGGTAATTGAATAAGTAAGAGAAAGTGGGAAGATGCCCTGCCTTCCCATGTTTATGCCATTTGAGTTGGTAAGGGTTAAAGAGGTCGACTAAGGTCAAAATGTGGAAAATCTAGGTCCTGGGGAATTTCTGTGATGTAAATGAGGTGACAGGAAATAGCACTAAGCGAGGAGAGACACGATCCAGATCTCTTCATGATGCCAGAGTTTCATTACTAGTATGTGTAAGATGATTTGGAGGAGAAAGAGACTGGAGGTGGAGAAATCTGTTCAAAGGCTACTGAAATAGACCAGATGAGAGGTAATGAGCCATAAACTAGGGCACCAAAAATAGGAATGGAAAACGGGAAGAGGTTTCAAAGATGTTACCAAAAAAAGAGAAATAATGATTTGCTAATTGGTCCATTTCTGTGGGCTCATAGCAATCCATTTATCCAACCCTGTGGTCAATGCCATGGTGAGTCAGACTGTGAGCACTTTACAGTGTAGGAATTAGTGGTCTGGGCATTCCTGCTTGCTGCAGTGTGGGAAGAGTGCAAAAGAGTGAGGCTGGGAGCCATAATGAGAGACAGATGTAGAGAGAGCGTACAGAGTCTTCTGCTATATGGCAAATTGCAACATGAGGTCGGCTTACTGATGAGATGTGCTTGCAGCTATCTGCAGCCACCACAGAGTGTTTTGCTTACCTCTGGCCATCTGTTCCAGCCCCGGGGATCTTTTTCTTTTCAACCCAGGCTCCCAGGATGGTTTTAAGAAATGATAATAATGATAAAAGGGGAAGAAAGAAGAATAAAGAGGAGCTATCACCCCCTCAGATTGTTCTCAGACTTGAGTACATATTGGGAGAAAGGAGAGGCACATGTGCATTCTGAACCCACAATGAGGAACACTTCTGTTCCAACGCATAAAATAACTGAAGGTGTTGCTGCTCTGATGGAAGTCAAGGTAAAAGCCTAAAAGCCCAGTCTTCTTGGCTGGCCTCAGTAGGCCCTCCTAATGGTCTCCCTTAGGATTACGGAGGAGTGCAGTGAAAATCACTGCTCCAGTGTTCTCATTTTTCATGCTGGGAAACTGAAACTCAGAGATGAGGTGAGTCTTATAATGTCACATCGCTATTCAAAGGTGGAATGATGCCTGAAGTCAAGTCTTGACCATCCGCTTTTCTCATAATGCATTCATTCCCACCTAGAATTAAAGATTATTCCTCTGCTTTCTTGTGGTTTCTTGCCCATTGAATCAAACATCTCTTTTTATTCTTATGTTTGGACAGCTGGGGCCTTACTGATCCTGGAAAAGCTGCCTCGCCTAAGATTAGTCAATCCCCAGCAATAGTAAACAACTTACCTGTGAGAATATTTTTCACATTCAGAGCCTATAACCTCCCTAGCCCCACCTAGGTAGCCCCACCTACCTCCTCTATCTGGCTTTTAAATTACAGGCTAATGTTCCTCTAAAACAGCAGTTCTCAACCTATGGGTTGTGACCCCTTTGGGGGTCAAACGATCCTTTCACAGGGGTCACCTTAGACCATTGGAAAACACAGCAGCAAAATTACAGTTATGAAGTAGCAATGATACTAATTTTACAGTTCCACAACATGAGGAACTGCATTAAAGGGTTGTGGCATTAGAAAGGTTGAGAACCACTGCTCGAAAGGAACCAGGTCCAGGTAACAACTCAGGATGACTGCTACACTCCAGAGCTCACAGAAATATTATTCAAACTAGGCAATCATAAGCCTTCTCTCCACTCTTCAAGGCCAGTCTCAGGTCTTTGCCTTGTACGTCCCTCCCTCTTGTAGGTTATCTTACAAGATTGAGGTTGTAAGACCAGCCAAATGCTTCCTCTGGCTTCCCCTTCTACAACCACTAGAAACACTCTGCTTTTAAAGGACTTATCTGATTATATCAGGTTCACCCAGGAAAACCTCTCTTTGCTGTATAATACAACAAAATGACCACAGTAATATTCACAGGCTCCACCCACACATAAAGTAGGAAGGATTACACAATAGCAAGGGTCATTGGAGGTCATCTTAGAATTCTTTCCACTGCATGTCCCATTTTCCAGCACTTGCCAAAAGCCAGGCACCATGATAAACACTGTGCATCTATTATTTTATTTAAACAGCACAATCATCTTATGAGGTAGAAGTTGCTATCTTTACTTTAAAACTGAGAAAAACAGAGACTTGGGGGTTATAGTTGATACTATGATACCATTCAAGTCTCTTCCTCATGTCTGCGGAATTGAGACCTTGTTCTCCAAACTGCTGGGAGATATCTTTGCCTGTGGCCCTTAGCTGAGTCCCCTTCTAGGAGGCATTATTGAACAGAGAGAGAATTGACCCACCAAAAATCACACTCCCTTCTCACACTCACATCCAGTGACTGGCCTATGATGTAGGGCAGTTGTAGTAGTGTACCAATTCCAACCTAAAAGAAGCTTCATATATTTTCAAATGACCTCTTTTGTTTCGACATCCCAGAGCCAATCTAACCGCTCATCTAAGGAAGATGAGATATGTGGTTCCGAATCAACCCAGCCAACTGCCAACAGGGAGAAGCAGAGAGGGCTTCCTGCCAGGCTGCACCCTGAAGAAAGCACCCCAGCTGGCCCAGCCTCAATTGACAAAACCCCTGTGATTAGGAAAATAAGTGATTTTGTTCTGAGCCTTGAGTTTTGGATTGGCTTACTATGGACAATTACTGCGGCAAAGTTAACGGCTACAAATTTTGAAAATTAGATAGCAGGGGAACAAAGCACAGATGGTTAAGCAATTTATCCCAGATCACCAGAGTTCCTAAGCAGCAGAGATGGGATTTAAACTTAGTTCTGTCTGACCACAGACCCTATCCTCCTAAGCACTAATTGTACTAATTATAATAAATCTTGGGTTTTAGTTTTAGATTGAAGAGTAGAATCAGGAGTTGGTGATCACTTTGAGATTCATCATTCAGGTCCCACCACTTTTTATGTGGAATTGCTATCAGAGCAGCCCTTCTTTTCTTAAAGAATGAGATATCACCCGGAGGACCCGGCTCCCACTGAGTAGAAACAAACACGGACCCCAGCAGCTGCCTGACTGAGTCCATGTCATCCATCGTCCCCCAAGCTGCTCAGAGACAGTGATGCAGTGTTCCAAGCTGCCTCTGAAATAGGCGAGCAGCTGGGCTGGAGCATGAAGCTGTTGATTTAAGGTGATGTCTCTGCCATTTCATGCTGCCACTGTGCCCTCAGAGGAATTCACGTAAGTGGGGAGTAGATGAGCTCTCAAGGAGGGTGGTCAGGCCAGCAGTGCTGAAGCACAGGGAAATTTATGGCAGTGTTTCCAAATGGCTGACACGGACCAGTGAAGCTTCAAAGGCGTGAAAAGCCTCTTCCCCAGATTCACTCAATTCCCTCTGCCGACACCTCATTGTGATTCCCAGAATCTCAAGACCTGGATTGTAGCAATGGGAGCCCTGGTGCTCAGGCTTTAATCTCTTCATTCTTCGTACCACTGGGATCCAATGGCTCATACTCCAGTGTCCCCTTTGGTATCACTTCTCCTAATGCAATAGTCCTAGTGGGGAAAGTACTCAAATAAAAACCAGAGCCCTGCATTTGGGTTCCAAATAATAATAATGATCATTACAGAATTGTTACGGTTACCATGTAACTTTTCACAGTTTCTGTTATTGTTTTTATGGTTTATAATTTTTTACCATATTTAGGCTGTAAATAATATGTGCCAGATGATAAGTCAATGAGGCAAGGACTATAATCCTTACTTTACAAACAAGAAAAATGCAACTTGGAGAATATAGGTACCTTTCTCCAGTTTCTATAGCTAATAAGTAATGGAACTGGGCTTGAACCTAGCACTTTAGACCTTAGAAATCGTTACACTTGAAACTGCTTAGATGTCCTACTTTCTGACTGTAAGCATTTGGGCCACTTACCTAATTTTGTAGACTTATGTTCTTTACTCAGAAAATGGAATGATAATATCTCTGTTAGTCTGAATTTTAGTTGTAAGTAACAGAAAAATCAACACACATTTTTATTCAAGAATAAAGCAGGAAACTTCCTTTAGGTAACTGACAATAGCATCTCCATTTCTGAGAAGTATATTTTCACTGTGTTGGCTTCACTCCAAGTAGGGTCCCTATAGTTGCTCTTGGCAACTATAGGCTCACACTGTGCTATCCACAGCTCTAGTGACAGGACATCTTTTTTTCCTAATAGTTTCAATAGATTTCCGAAGATAAGTTGATCCAAAATCAGAGCAGTGGAACTCAATCACAGTAACATCGAAGATGGGATTCTCTGCAACGCACCGAGAAGGTTGGTGAACCACCAGACTGCATGTACTTATTGTGAGGAAAGAGCTAAAGTTTAAGAAAAAGTAATGATTAAGGAAACTAGCATATTGTAAATATCTGATTATATAAAATCACATTATAAACATGATTTCATCCTTATTCCTCACAATAGCTCTGTGAATAGGTAGGGTGGGTATTCTCATTAGAACCATGTTGTAGTTGAAGAAAGTATGGATTAGAGAAGGTAATATGCTTATAATAAAAGAACCACACAGACAGTAATTTACAAAGTCAGGGATCACACCTAGCTATACTAACTCCAGATTTTGTGCACTAATTTTAGAACCAGAATATGTCATCTAAGTGGCAACCACTCTCTTGAATAAAAGTTTCTTGAGACTTACACCAGTACCTGTGAGTATAAACAGAATCATCTCCTTGAAGCCTGTACAACAAAGGATGCTGCCCCCTCCTATCAGATACATCATTCTGGAAAATGTAAGGTGAGCGTTGCTCCCAGCATATTGAATTTCTTATTTCCTTATAGTCCCTTCCCTAGTGGAACACTCAGATATTTGAAAATTTTAGATCCAAAGCAATCTTGGCCCACTTCTATCCAGCTTATTAGCTCAACATAGCAGGAGTAATAGCAGCCCACGAACCATGCCAGGAGATAGAATTTTCCAAGTGAACACAGGTTCTTGGCCCAGTTTGTTATCTTTAACATTGGTGTGTTGTAATGAGACACAGAGTGAAGTGGAATCTGAGCTGGATAGGATTCATTGGGAATCAGCTCTGTAAGTGGAGCTGCAAAGTGAAGTACAGCTTAGAAATCACCCAGCAAAGGTAAAGGAGACAGAACAATCTGAAAGTGGGGGAGTGAAGAGGCATCTCACACTACCCACACACCTGTTTAGGTAGACATCATGGGAATATTGTGTAATCATTGAACACTGTGTTGGAGAAGTATGTTCACTGACATGTGAAGATGCTTAGAACACAGGGAAAACACAGACACTGCCCTAACCGATTCACATGTGCTATTTGCTTCATCCTCAATCTTTTCATGAGGCAGGGACTATTTTTCCAATTTTAAATGTGAGAAAACAAGGATAGAAGTGTTATGTAGGTAGCCCTATGTTCTAACCACCGCATAGATGACTCTTATTTTGTTGTGCAAACCTTTATGCAATGAGAAGGGGCTAGACAAGGAATATGCAAGAACTTAAGCCTGGTTATCTCTGAATATGTCATATTGTAGGCAGTGGTTGTTATTATTTTATTTGTCCTTTGCTTATATGATATTTTTCATTTTTTGTTGCAATGATAGTGACAAGATGGTACTCAAATAATTATTATGAATCAAATAGAGCATATTTGATTCTCATTAGGAAATATTAAAATAAATATATATTTTTAACCATACATCTGACAATTTTCTATGTCTTACTGGCTCAAAATGTATAAAACTGGGCACGCTTAGCTCAGTGGTTATGGTGATGGGGCCACATGCTCCCAGGCTGATGGGTTCAAAACCACCCAGGGCCTCCTAAACAAACAAACAAACAAACAAAATAGCTGAGCGTTGTGGTTTGCTCCTGTAGTCCCAGCTACAAGGGAAGCTGAGGCAAGAGAATCGTTTGAACCTAGGAGTTGGAGGTTGCTGTGAGCTATTATGCCTTGGCACTCTATCGGGAGGCAAGGAAGTGAGACTCTGTCTCAATAAACAAACAAAAAAACAGAGTCTTTCCTTTCAAAAAGCTCAACCTTTTGACCAACTATCACCCTTTGAATAAATTATACACAAGCACTGTACTAACACACTGCTATGAGAATACAGGTGAAGATTGACAGATGAATGAATTTTTTGGCATTTCCAACATTAATTTTTGCTAATGTGTATAAAAAACTTATAGGCTCTTTTAATCTACAGTATCCATTATCTGACTTGGTTCTGAAAGTAACTATGTAAGTAACTTTTTTAGCAAAAATAGGTAAGACCTGCTGATTACTTCTAGGAACAGCAATGCCCAGAAAAACTGAGTGACTCCTGGGGGTTAGATGACTAATATAAAAAAGAGGATGATTTTGAACCCAAAGAGCCTGACTACCAGCTCAGAACTCTTTTTACCATAGAGTATAGCCTCCTGTGTAGTATGCTATGTTTTGAAAATCTTTAACATTTATCTTATTTATTTTTTACTCAGGCAATTAATTTAACTAGTTTATGTAGAGTCTTCACTACATAATGAGAAATTTTCTGGTTTCTGGGGATGCAAAAGTCAATAAAATTCACAAGAAAATTATATTAGGGAAATTAAAACATTAAAAAGTATAAACAACAATGTAACTACATAAGGAAGAGTATTAGATAGTTTTTCCACCTTTCATTTAGTACTTTACAGCTCAATATTTCCATAAATATTAAATTAGGTAAATTGTATTTTCTTAGAAACACCATAAACTTTTCCCAATCCATTACCCCCTTTTTGGTCTAAATATATTAATAAACTACTCTTATTCCTTTTTAATGTACATAGAAACCTAATTATAGAATATTAAACCTGGGAGAGGCATACAAAGAAATACAGGGTAAGTACTCAAATACTTTTTTCTTAATTATTTAGCAACTGAGTGACTGAAGCAAGAAAATGCCTGTTACTCAAAGAACCCAGTGAAGTGATTGTCACTTACTGCTTCATGGATACACAATCTCCACTGTGAGCTTAAGTGAGCTACATCCCACCCAAGTCCCCTTCTACTTGAAGTCTTTTAATGGCTGGACAAGAAACAATGGTTAAAATTGGTGGCACCTGAATATCTTTCCTTATATTATCTGTTTTTGAAATTATAAAAGCAAAATATATTCTTTGCAAAAGGAAAAAAAAATCAAAAAAAATCAAAAATCAAAAATTAGCAGAATGAAAATATTTAGGCGATAGTCATCTTTCCTGCTATTCTTAACTATTGTTAGCATTTCATAGAGAGATATTCATGTGTTTCTAGGTATCAGTTATTTTTATATTGTATAATTACCTAGGTTTCTATCCTGTATTATCATCATAGATGCATGTCTAATAAATGGAAATACCATTACATTCTACATGTTATACTAAACATTGATTTTAAATCTAATACAATAACTTCTGTATGGGTTTAAAGAATGTCATGTTAAGAATATGGGTCCTCTGTTCAGGATACAGGGCACACCCAATCTTTAATACTGATTGCTGGCATCATTTTGCACAATTGATTCAACCTATGACCTTTAGTTTCTTCATCAGGTGATAGTTATAATCAGTATATCTTCTTAATAGTGTTGCCATGAAAATATTCCAGATCATCTGTATAAGGACTTAGCACAGTATATAGTACATAGGAACTATCCCATTTGTTCTCTCTAATAATATCATAATTGGTACAATGAAATATTCTAACATGCTAGCACTGGATTGTGTAGTGTCCTTCCAAAGTTAACCTAGATCCACCTAAAATTTAAGGATGTGAACTTATTTAGAAATAAGAAATAAGGTCTTTGTGGATGTAATTAGTCATTACAGGAAATCATACTATATTATGGTGCATTCTAAACCAATGACTGGTGTTCTCATTAGGAGAGGGGACTTAGACCCATCAGCCCTCACAAAGGAGAAAGACACACAGTGAGAGCTCTATGTGATGAGGGAGGAAGAAACTGGAGTGAAGTATCCATCTACAAGTCAAGGATTTCCAGCAACCACCAGAAGCTAGAAGAGGCAAGGAATTATTCTCCCCTAGAGACTTCAGAGAGAGGATAACAACTTGAAATTAGACTTTTAGCTTCTAGAATTGTGAGGCAATGAATTTCCATGGTGTTAAGCCAGCACTGTGGTAAATTGTAATTGCAGCCCTAGGAAATGGGTATCTTGTATGTGCTGTAGTCTAACCTTATCCAGAGTTTCACTTTCTATGGTTTGAATTACTCATGGTCAACTGTGGTCTAAAAGTAACTGAATCTAGGACAATAAGAAGCTTCAAGAAAGAACACATTCACATGACTTGTATTGCAGTATGATGTTGTAACTGTTCTATTTATCATTGCTAATCTCTCACTGTGCCTAATTTATAAATTAAACTGTATCATAAGTGTGTATGCATAGGAAAAACCACATACATAAGTTCTGGTACAATCCATAATTTCAGACGTCCACTGGAGGTCTAGGAATGTATCCTCTGCAGAAAAGAGGGGATTACTATTGTGTATTTAGCCATTTTAGAATTGATGCATATCTAGGGGGTATTGAGTTTGCTTTTTATGTAAAAAGTTGTGGGTGTGTATTAACAGATTCCAAATATATATTTGTTGAGCTGATGAGATATGCATTTAAAATTTTGATCTCTACTGCCACATTGTCCTCTAAAAGGGTTATATAAAATCACATTAAATCAGCAACCTGTGTATATAAGTGCACTTTCTCTACATTACCACTAACAGTGAATAGTGCAATTTTTTGCACATGCGACTGTTTAGGAGTATTTCTCTGCTTACTTATAACTTCTGTGTCCTTTAATTTTTCTCATCTATAAAATCAAGATAATAAAAACATTCGTGTTTTAGGTTTTTGTGGATATAAATTGCAAGTGTAAAATACTTAGGTTAGTACCTAATAAATAAAGAATGGTTTTGTAAAAGTTGGTTGATTTTTTTCTTTATTAGTATGACGACAGAAGTCTTCAAGAAAAATAAATGGCTGGTCAGAAACCAAACTGCCTTCCATTTAAGAATTCGTGCTAAGTGTTGGTGATTCTTAACATTTCTCATTACAATTGATCCCAGGTTGTTAATTTCCTATTGAATAGAAGTTGTATCTGTCTTGGTCAACACAAAAGTTACCACTAAAGGGGGCTGCAAGAGAGATGATTTGTGTCTTTAATTCCCTTTGTGAACACTTAAATACTTAGCTGTTCTTTCTCTCTCTCTTTTTCTTCCCTTATTTCTTTCCTTTCCTTCCTTCTTTTCCCTTCCTTCTTTTCTTATTTTTATTTTTATTCTTTTTATAAGGATATTTCTTATTCTTTCAACAATAAACAAATATATGGATAGGTAGAGTTGAATTTTTGGGTAAATATACTCACTTAAAATTATATACCAGACACAGTCTTTTAAAAGCTGATTCATGTCCAATCTCTGCCATTACTGAGAGCATTAAGACAAATAATTTAATTATTCTGAACAGCAGTCCTGCTGTTTATTTATTCATTTATTTCACAAATGTTTCTTTTTTTTCTTTTATTAAATGATAGCTGTATAATTAATGCAAACACAGGGTACAGTGTAGTGTTTTCATATACAATTTGAAATACTTTCATCAAGCTGGTTAACATAAACTTCATGTCATTTGCTTAGTTATTGTGTCAAAACATTAATATTCTAGTTCTAGAAAAGTTCACTTGTACCCTTGTTCGATAGACCATATAGGTAATCTTTCCAGTCACCCTCCCACCACCAAGCCACCCCTCTCCTCTCCCATTCCCCACCCCCTCTCCATATTCTTGGGCTAGAATTAAGTTGTAGCCTTCATTTGAGAGCTATAAATTAGTTTCATAAAAGGGCTGTATACATTGGATACTTTTTCTTCCATTCCTGTGATACTTTGCTAAGAAGAACATTTTCCAGTTCCATCCACGTAAACATAAAGGAGGTAAAGTCTTAATTTTTCTTTAGGGCTGCATAGTATTCCATGGTGTACATATACCACAGTTTATTG
>CAUYTI010156735.1:0-14936 GCA_963575145.1 Galago senegalensis
CCAGCCCAGACCCGCCAAACAACAATGACGGCTGCAACCAAAAAATAGCTGGGCGTTGTGGCGGGCGCCTGTGGTCCCAGCTACTTGGGAGGCGGAGGCAAGAGACTCGCTTGAGCCCAGGAGTTGGAGGTTGCTGTGAGCGTGATGCCATAGCACTCTACCCAGGGGGACAGCTTGAGGCTCTGTCTCAAAAAAAAAAAAGGCCCTTTCCTTCCTCAAAGCTCCAACAAGGCAGTGGGGACAGTTACACAACTCAGGGACTAAAAATCACTGAATTTTACATTTTAAAAGGATAAATTGTATGATTTGTTAATTACATCTCAATAATTCTTTTTGTTAAAAGGTTTGAACAAAGGACCGCTCTATTAAAAACATTTTTCTGGTGGGTGATATATGCTTTTCGAAAATTAGATTTCCAGAAACAAGGAAAATCCTCTTTTCTAGGCGGGTGGAGGGACCTCACTAACTCCAGGAATGAGCGTGTAAGCAGAAATCAGTGCTAGGGCCCAGCACCTATACCACAGTGGTTACAGCGCCAGCCACATGCACTGAGGTTGGCAGGTTCAAACCCAGCCCAGGCCTGCTAAGCAATAATAACAACTGCAACCAAAAATAGCCAGGCGTTATGGTGGGCACCTGTAGTTCCAGCTACTGGGGAGGCCGAGGCAAGAGAACTGCCTCAGGTTGCTGTGAGCTGTGAAGCCACAGTACTCTACCAAGGGTGACATAGTGAAATTCTTTCTCAAAAAAGAAAAAAAGAAATCAGTGACAGGACCACCGGGTTCTCCCCAAGTCCATCCCTTACGTTTGCCACAGTGATGCTGGGAAAACTCAGTGATTGGGGTACGGGAGGGGCCCAGGGATGTCTCTCGGGACAGAAAGCTCTGTGGAGCCCTGCTGGCTCACTCTGTAACCTTTCCTCATCCTCTGCCTGTCCCTACAATATAATTCCAGATACCTGAAGCCAGATGTGGACAAGAAATCCAAACACAAGACAGCCGTGAAAAAGAAAACCCTGAACCCAGAGTTTAACGAGGTATGAAGAGCTAGTGACGGCTTGGCGCCCGTGGCTCAAGTGGCTGGGGTGCCAGCCATATACACCTAAGGTGGTGGGTTCGAGTCAACCTGGGCCCGCCAAACAACAATGACGGCTGCAACCAAAAGATAGCCGGGCATTGTGGTGGGCACCTGTGGTCCCAGCTACTTGGGAGGCTGAGGCAGGAGACTTGCTTTAGCCCAGGAGTTGGAGGTTGCTGCGAGCTGTTATGCCACAGCACTCTACCCAGGGGGATAGGAAGAGCTAGTGACGCTTTGTGGGTGGGGGCCCTGGGCAGACTGAGTCTTTAATGACCACAGTCACCAGGGCCAGCCACCCCACTCCTCCATACCTGTGTGGCTGCCCCAGGTTGCACTGGATCCAGCTGGCAGGGCTGTGGCCATGCTGGACACAGGGGTCATAAGATGAACATGTGGGAGTCCTGGGTTATTACCTGAGATAACAGGGTACAGAAGGGGCCATGGGGAAGATGGGGAGAAGCTCTCTGCAAGGCCAGAGGGTTCCAGACTCCACAGGGCCACTGGGAAGTCCTCAGCCTGGGGGGGGGGGTGCAGCTGGACATGCAGACCTGAGTGGGGGTGTTTGAGGAATAAGAGGACGAGAGAGCAGAGGGGCCTGGAGCAGAGCCTCAGCCACACCAGCCATTCAGGGTCAGGCAGAGGAGGCTGATATGTGTCCAAAGAGTATGGGGGACACCAGATGTTGGAGGGTCCCAGAAGAAGGTGGCAGAGTAGGTTCCACAAAGAAGCAAGTGACCAGCAAAGCCAGACCCAAGAGAAGTCAAGGACAACAAGGACTACTAAGTGTGCCTTGAATGTGGCAGTCAGGGGTCTCTCAAGGGTCTTGAGAGAGCAGCTTCAATGACAAAGGAGCGAGGGGGTTAAGAGGACAGGGCCCCTGAGGCCCCCAGCCAGGTGGTCAGATACAAGTGTGTAAGATGCATGGGAATCCACCCACCGTACCTCCCGCCTCCCTCATCCACACCCTCAGCACCCTCACACCCCACCTGGCCTCCCAGTGAGTCCCAGGCTGCTGTGGCATTGGCCCAGACCCTCTCCTTCTGGCCAGCAGGAGTTCTGTTATGAGATTAAGCATGGAGACCTGGCCAAGAAGACTCTGGAGGTCACCGTTTGGGATTATGACATTGGAAAATCCAACGATTTCATTGGTAAGAGGCCACTGTGGGAAGGCCCCGCCTTGTGCCTATCCTAGGTTCAGCCAAGTGCAATGGGCTGCATCAGGCCACAGCCCCTCCTCCTTAGCCTCTGGGAAAAGCTGGGGCCATGGACCACCTGTCCCCAGATGTGAGCCCAACCCCATGTACCCAGATAGGCCCAGAGAGGGAAAGAGGCCTTGGGCAGCCACACAGTAGCCTGTGGCAGAGCAGGTGGACTCTGAGCCCTTGCAAGCTCGATAGCTGTGCACAGCAAGCTGCCCTGGCCCTCTGCCCTCCTCTGGCCCCCTGTTCCTTGGCCCCCAGCATGGTACTGGTCAGGGTAGAGGAGGGGGCAGGATCCCTGGGTGCTGACAAGGGGTTAGAGTGTGGTGTGAGGTCAGATACTATTCTTGATCAGAGCCTGGGGCAGGGGGAAGATGGGCCCGGGAGCACGGAATCGGGGAGGGTTCTGGGCACCCTTGCTGCCCTCTGTCCTGCTGCAGGCGGCGTGGTTCTGGGCATCAACGCCAAGGGGGAGCGCCTGAAGCACTGGTTTGACTGCCTGAAGAACAAGGACAAGCGCATCGAGCGCTGGCACACACTCACCAGCGAGCTCCCAGGGGCTGTGCTCAGCGACTAGCGCCCCGTCCGCCGCCACGCAGCCCCTGCCATCGCCTGGGCCCAGCATGGGCAGCCCTGGGCTTCCTCAGCTGCCACCAAGGGCTGCAGCCCCCTCATTGGGGGTGATCGAGGACACCTGCTTGGACACAGAGCCACTGCAGCGCCCACTCGGAGGACATGGAGGGCCCAGCCCCTCAAAGGCACCAGAAGGGCTGGGAGTTGGGCCGGCTGTCAGCCCTCGGGAGCCCAAGAGGCTGATGGTGGGAGGACCAGACCTCGGCCCCAGCACCACCTGGGAGAAGGGGATGGGGCCATTCAGGACAAGGACCCTTCTAGAGGTCAGCAGGAAGGCCCATGCAAGAACAGGAGGGCCAGCGGGGAACAGTGGAGGGAGGTGGGCAGGCAGAAGACCAGACTCTGAAGAACAGTTACCCCCAGACGTAGCCAAAAGGAGGTTGGCTGCATCCTTCCCCTCCAGTGCTGCTGCACTGCCTGAGAAGTGCAGAAGTGCCTGGGAAGAAGCGTGCCTGCCAGAGAGACTTCTGAGGTTCCCGCAGGCTCCCGACGAAGTGGGCACATTGATGAGCGCTTCACTCAGGATCCAGGAGCCCTCAGGGAGTTCCTGTCTAGTCAGGGAGCAGAAACAAACCATTACAGCAGGGGCTGCAGGGTAAGGGGTAAGAAATGCCAAGGCCTGCCTGCAAGTGCTGTTGGGTACTGGTGCCTCTGTTGGGAGGGTCAGGAGGGCTTCCTGGAGGAGACAGGAGCTTCCTCAAGGCCTTGAAGGTGAGTGGGGGTTTCTAGGCAGACTAAGGGGAAGGGCGTTACAGGCATCTACAAAGGCCAGGAGAGCCAGAGCGAGACCCAGAATCTCTCTGCAGGGGCAGAGTTTGTTAGACAGTGCAGGGGTGGGAGGGAGGCACCTGGAGAAACTGATGCTAGTGCAGGGTCAAGTTTGGTCCTCAGACCCAGCTTTCCCACTTTGAACTTTCTCCTCCTGAGGGACCTAGAGGGTAGATCCTCCCCTTCCCGTCCTTTCCAGGATGAGCCTTGGCCCAGCCCAATGAAGGATAGAAAAGGTTCCTCTATGTTCTCCTCCTCTCAGGGTTCAGGCGGAATATCGCAGGCTTCTAGGTGGTGGCTCACAGTATCCTGGCCCTTCCATGGCCACAGATGTCCCTTTTAGGAGCACACAGCACCAGTTGAGGGGCTTATCTCTGAGAAGCCCTGTTGGGCTGGCTCTGCCCTCCAGGAGCTGAGAGAGAGACTGCCTGGAGGGCCTGCCTCCTCCATCCAGTCAGGCTCTCCAGAAAGGGACTGAGAATATCTGAATCTTAGGGCCCAGGCCCAAAGCTCCCAAACTTTCCCCACCTACCAAGGAGTTTTCAGGAACGAATGTAGAACCAAGAAGTTTCAAACCTACAGAACCCCAGTGTGTTCACACCATCCCTGCGTGTTAAGAAACAGGGGCCCAGAGAGGTGATCTGCCCAAGGCCTTCCAGCCCTCACCCAGCTGGGGTCAGGATCCCTGGCCCTGCCTCAGGCCCAGCCCACAGACTGGACACCACACTTCAGGGGAAGTTGGGTGCTGGGCTCACCCCACCTGCTGCCCACCCCCAATACCAGTAGCAAGGCTCAGAGGCACAGGGGTCAGACCTGCTGCTGCAAGGTGATGATTCGAATCCCACCAAGTGCCAGCCAGCCCTTTCTCAGCTTGCAGGGAAAACAGATTCCAGCCCCCCACAGGTCCTTGGTCACCTGTGCTGCTTATGGAGCCTTGGTCTCCCTGCATTTAGAAAGGCTTTGTGTTGAGTCAAGGTTTTTGCATGCACTGTCTTAATGAGTCTTCACAACCCCATGAGGTGGGTTCAGTTGTTACCCCTATTATATACAGGAAGAAACGAGTCTCGGAGTCTGAGTAGTTTGCCAAGACCACACAGTTGGACAGTTGGGTGATCCAGGACCCTGACCCAGGTCCTCAGGCTCACTGCAGGTCAGTACTCCCCAAGAGAGAAGCGAAGCTCAGCAGAGAACAGGTGGAGGCGGCTCTGGTGCACAGTAGGGACATGGGACCTGCCTGGGGCCTTCCAGCCCTCACCCAGCTGGGGTCAGGATCACCTCCTGCCACTTTCCTGCCACCTCCCCTGTAGCTGGCTTTGAAACCATCTATGCCACTTAGGGCTTCTCCGGAGGTGCCCACCTAGCCCCAGAACCCCCTGGGGCTGAGGCAAGGGTTCCTTTCTCCACACAGGTACAATGGGGAGCCTCAGGGGGTCCTAAAGTAAGAGGTGGTCTATTTTTAAAAGGCCTAGTAGCTAAGTGAGTTCTGGGTATCTTCTTAGCTTTACTTTTTTTTATGGGGCTTTATTCAAAGAGAAGATATGACAGCATCTCTGGAGACATGAAAGTACTGAATGGCCATGCTAGAAGTGGCTGTGCTGTGAGCCCCAGCTAGCATGCCCTTGTCATTAGACACATGCGGAAACTGAGGTCCGTGGTGGAGGGGCTAGGACAACCACCCAAAACTCCAGGCATTAGTCCAGGCCCCTACTGCTCCAGCTGTACAAATCTGAGCCTTCTCCTGAAAGATGGTCAGCCTGGGAGGTGGAGCTTCTGGCCAACCCACCTAGGTGCAGGGTGGGTGCTCCAGCAGGAACCCCCCCACCAGGGAGTTCGACCAGGATCCTGGCACTGTAGACCCCGGTGTGTATCTGTTTTAAGAAAAAAGTGCTGTGAGAAACTGCAGAATCGGCTCTGCCTTTGACCCCAAACGGGCATCTTTCCTCTGGTTCATCAGCCCCACCGACAGAAAATCTGATGCCAAAAAAAAAAAGTCATTCCAAAGTCAGGTGTCAGTAACCAGGGGGGTCGCTCTTGGCGCCGCGTTCACCTCCCTCCGCCCTGCCGCCGCCACCACTAGCCAATACCCGACGGGCGCGTCTTCCATCCCTGAAGCGGTAACCGCCTGACCTCCAGTGGCGAGAGCGAGGAACTGCACCCTGGCCTGCGCGGGGCTGTGCATGCCCTGCCCTTTGTCGCCTCCCAACCGACTGAACCTCCCGATGCATGGACTCTGGCTGTCGTCGACGCAGACTCTCGTGCACTGCTTAACACCGTTTTGCTACCATGTGACGGCTGCAGAAACTCCTTAAACTGCAGCCCCACAACACAATTTTTGTACTTTTCGTCTGACCTACCCGAAGGTGTCCTTTTTAAGTCTTATTTGTTAATATTTATAATGACATATAACCCAAAGTAAATGGATCATACTGGCTTGGGGTGATTCATTTTAGTAGATGTGGAGGAGCGGGTGGAGAGAGAGAGAAAGGCGACTGAGATTTAGGCATCTCACTCTTGGCCAAGAACCCATTTGAGGTGGGCTCCCAAGTTACAGATGGGGAAACCGAGGCCCAGGAAAGTTAAAATATTGGTGCAGAATCACACAGCTGGTCACTGGCAGAACCAGCATTCAAACTCAGGCCTCCCATGACTTCACACCAGGACCGGAGTGCCCTGCTCTGTCCACTGGTTGAGTGAGCAGCTGTGGGGAGTTAATGGTAATACCATGCACTGGTCTAGGCCCTGGAGTGCAAACACCATAAGGGTATGCTAGAAGGTGACAAAGAATATGGGCCCAAAGGAACCAGCTGGGCCTCAAGGGATGGTGGCTGCTGGGCCAAGATCTGAAGGAGGGGAGGGAGGGAACTACAGGGACACCTGCTGGGTGTGACTGAAGGACAGCCAGGAGGCCTATGTGGCCAGAGCAGGGTGGGGCAAGAAAATAGCAGATGAGGACAGAAGGGAACAGGGGATCAGGTCACACAGGACTTTATAAAGACAGTAGCTGTCACCTGTGTCAGATGGGGAGCCATTTGGATCTAAAAGACCACCCAGTAGAGAACAAACCTACATCTGGGCAGGTGATCCAGGCCCCATTTGAAGGTCCCTTGTTGGGGTGTGGCAGAGGGTTGACGGTACAAGGCCTGAATGGTGTCCGGTATCCCGTGAGGTGGTGTGACTCTGGTGGAGGTTGCCAGCCTCCCTTAGCAAGCAGCTATGTGCCGGCCTAATCTTCCAGGCCACCAGCCAAGGGCACACTTGGTCTCCTGGCAGCTACACCTCCCCCATGGACACTGGCTGGCTGGACGTTGCTTACTCATGAAGACCCTCTGGAGCAGCCCACATCTCTTCAGCAGAGCAGCCAGCATCAGCAGAGGCTGGGTAAGGGGTGGCTTCTTCCAAAGACTCTTCCCTCAGATTCTACCACAACAAAAGCAGCAGCCCTCAAGCCTGAGCACAGGAGGGTGTAAAAAGAGGAAGGTCAGCCTGGACAACATAACAAGACCCCATCTCTACAAAAAAATAGAAAAATTAGCCCGGCATTGTGGAACATTCCTGTAGTCCCAGGAGGATCACTTGAGCCCAGGAGTTCAAGGTTGCAGTGAGCTATGATGATGTCATGGCATTCAATCCAGAGTGACAGAGGAAGACTCAGCTCTCAAAAAAGAGAGAGAGAGAGACAATTAAGTCCAGGCAATTAGTTTCTGTGCTATTTCTGCAGCAAGGAGAGGGCAGCCTTAAAACTCTAGAAAAATAACAAGAACCAGAGAGGTGCCAGAATTACAATGTCAGCAGCAATAATGTACACATAGACCTCTCAGCCAGACAGACAGCTCTGAGTGTTTGACACATATTAACTCATTTAATCCTCATAATTATAAGGTACTGGTTTATTAGTCCCATTTTACAGATGGAGAAACTGAGGAACAGAGGAGCTTGCCCAAAGATATTAAGGATATTAATTTCCAAACTATGCCACCAGAAGGAGCAGATGGTGTGGTCAGGCCTGCCGGGAGAGCATTGCACTGCAGTCTCAGCCACCTGGGCCCCCAGCTCCCAGACTGTCAGGGTCCCCTGCCCACACAATCATTTCCCCAGTCTCTCTGTAGGGGCCCTTGCTGCCAGTCTGGATTGAATGCAGTGATCCCCTTTGCCCAGGAAGCTCCCATCTGTCATAAGCTCCAATTTCCCTTTGTGTAGCCCTGGCTGTGGGAGCATCTTCTCTTCTGGAGAAGACATGGAACTGGAAGCACTTGTGTGCCTCCCCAGGGATGAGCTGTGGGCCAGGTAGTCGTCTACTACATTCTCTTGAAGCTCCTGGACTTTCCCGCATGGCTCCCTGTACCCTTCTGCAGCCCCGGCCTCTCTCAACACATGCATCAAGCTTTTCTGTAAACAGCTTTATTGAGGAACAATTGATACACACAGAACTCCACACAGTCACTGTGCACAATGTGTTAAGTCTCAACATAATGCAAACACCCATGAGACCATCACCACATCTCAGGACTAAACACACCCAGCACCTCCCAAAGTTTCCTTGTGTCCTTTTGGTTTTCTCTGTTTTTGTTCTGAGATTTTGTGCACACACATGGTGGGGGGAGGGGGGATAAGTACACAACACGAGATGTGCCCTCTTAACACATTTTAGAGTGCACAATTCTGCGTTTGTATTTATTTATTTTATTATCTTTTTTTTTTTTTTTAAGAGACAGAGTCTCACTCTGTTGCCTTCCGGTGGTGCTGCCCTTAATTTTTTTTTTTTTAAGAGAGATAAGGACTCTTCACTCTGTTCCCTTGGCTGGAATTCAGTGGTACTATGGTAGCTCACTGCAGCTTGGAACTCCTGGGCTCAGGCAATCTTCCCACATCAGCCTCTTTTTTCTTTTTCTTTCTTTTTTTTTAGGTTCCTCACATCTTTACTCATTCCACAAAAATGCATTGAGGACTGATTGCATGCCAGGCCTGGATGGCAAATATACAGAGAATAAAATAGAAAAAGATCCCTTGAACATGGGGGAGCAGATATCTTTATGAGGTGGTGGTTTCATTTTCTTTGGGTATACACCCAGAAGAGGGATTGCTGGGTTATATGGGAGCCCTATTTTTAATTTCTTTAGAAATCTCTATACTGGGCTCAGCACCTGTGGCTCAAATGGCTAAAGTGCCAGCCACATACACCTGAGCTGGCAGGTTCAAATCCAGCCCAGGCCGCCAAACAATGATGGCTACAACCAAAAATAGCCGGGCATTGTGGCAGGCACCTGTAGTTTCAGCTACTTGGGAGGCAGAGGCAGGGGAATCGTTTGAGCCAGGAATTGGAGGTTATTGTGAGCTGTGATGCCATAGCACTCTACCCAGGGCGACAGCTTGAGGCTGTGTCTCAAAAACAAAAAAAAGAAATCTCTATACTGGGGCGCACCCCTAGCTCAGTGGGTTGAATGCCAGCCACATATACCTACTGAGGCTGGAGGGTTTGAACCTGGCCCAGGCCAGCTAAAAAAACAAGAATGACAACTGCAACAAAAAAAATAGCCAGGCATTGTGGTCGATGCCTATAGTCCCAGCTAGAGGCTGAGGCAAGAGAATCACTTAAGCCAAAGAGTTTGAGTTTGCTGTGAGCTATGATGTCACAGCACTCTACTCGGGGCGACATAGTGAGACTCTGTCTGAAAAAAAAAAAAAAGAAATCTCTATACTCTTCTACATAATAGTTGTACCAATCTACATTTCCACCACCAGTACACAAGAGCTCCTTTATTCTATACCCTCATCAATACTTGTCATCTTCTGACTTTTAGGTAACAGCCATCCTAATGGGTGAGGTCGTATCTGACTGTGGCTTTATTTGCATTTTATCTTGATGATTAATGATGTGGAGCACCTTTTCAAATATTTGTTGGTTATTTTTATGTCTCTTTTTAAGAAATATCTATTCAGGTATTTTCCTCATTTTTAAATAAGGTAATTTGGTTTTTACTATTAAGTTAGTTATATGAACTCCTTATATACTCTTTACATATTAACTTTTTTAAAAAGTTATGTACTTTATTTTTTTTAATTTTAGATTCATGGCTGCCTGTACCTCAGCAGCTAGGGCACCAGCCACATGCACCAGAGCTGGCAAGTTCCAACCCAGCCCGGGCCTGCCAAACAGCAACTACAACAAGAAAAGAGCCAGGTGTTGTGGCAGGCGCCTGTACTCCCAGCTACTTGGGAGGCTAGGGCAAGAGAATTGCTTACGCCCAAGAGTTTGAGGTTGCTGTGAGCTGTGATGACACAGCACTCTACTGAGGGTGACATAGTGAGACTGTCTCAAAAAATAAATAAATAAATAAATTTCAGATTCATATGAGGATACAAGTGTTTAGGTTACAGTGTTTTTATGTCTGAGATAAAGTTCAAGTTGTAGTTGAGCCCTTCACTCAGGAGGCTTGCGCAAAGCCTTCACATGGTGCATATTAGGCGAGATCCCACCAATCACCCTCCTCTCCCCTCTTCTCCCCTCCCCCTCACTAGGCTATATTTGTATACTTATGTTTTTCTCCTAAGTAGCTGCAGACGTGAACCACTGTGCCTGGCATATTTTTCCTTATGTCTGAATCTCTGTCTAGTGTCCTTTCATTTCAGCCAGAAGCCCTCCCTTTAGCATTTCTTTTTGTTTGTTTGTGTTTTTGTTTTTTAAATTTTGCTTTCAATTGTTTTGTTTGAAGGGTTTTTTTTCTAATGTTCTTTTTTTCTTTTATTTATTTATTTTATTGAGACAGAGTCTCACTCTGTGGCCCTCAGTAGAGTGCTCTGGCGTCACAGCTCACAGCAACCTCCAACTCTTGGACTTAAGCAATTCTCTTGCCTCAGCCTCCCAGTTAACTGGGACTTCAGGCATCCGTCACAACACTGGCTTTTTTTTTTTAGAGACAGGGTCTCACTCTAGCTCAGGCTGCTCTCAAACCTCTGAGCTTAGAGCATTCCACCCACCTCAGCCTCCCAGAATGCTAGGATTACAGGGGTGAGCCACCAAGTGGCCCCCTTAGCATTTCTTAAAAGGCAAACCTACTGGTAATGAATTCCCCCTGCTTGCATTTAGCTGGAAATGTCTTAATTTTTCAATCATGCTGGAACAATAGTTTTGACACATAAAGATTTCTTTCTTTTCTTTTTTTTTGGACACAAGACTCTCACTCTGTCACCCTGAGTAGACTGCCTGGTGTCATCTCTCACAGCAACCTCAAACTCTCACACTCAAGTGACCCCCTCTGCCTCAGCTTCCTAAGTAGCTGGGACTACAGGCACCTGACCTGACGCCTGAGCTCACAAGTTTGAGACCAGCCTGAGCTAGAACAAGACCCCTGCCTCTAAAAACAGCTGGGCATTGTGGCGGGCACCTGTAGTCCCAGCTACTTGGGAGGCTGAGGCAAGAGAATCACTGGAGCCCAGGAGTCTGAGTTTGCTATAAGCTTTGACGCCACAGCACTCTACTGGGGGCAACAAAGTGAGATTTTGTCTCAAAGAAAGAAAAGAAAAGTAAAATAAAAATGTTTTCAGACATACAAAAGCGGAAAGAAGTCATCACAAAGTGATGACATGGTTGAAGGAAGTTCTGTTTGAAGAAGGAAAATACTACCAGATCGAAATGTGTGTCTACACAAAGGAATGAAAATCACAACATATAAAAACCTGTTGTACGTTTTATCTAATCACATTAAAAGATAATTAACTGTTTGAACAAAAATATCAGATGCTAGGCAAGGTGATGTATTCCTGTAGTCCCATCAGATGGGAGGCTGAAGTGGGAGGATTGTTTGAACCCAAGAGTTTGAGGCCAGACTAGGCAACAGAAGGAGACCCCATCTCTTAAATACAAAAAACAAAAACAAACCAAAAAATCACTGTTTCTGTCAAAGAGCAATCAGTGTTCTTCCTTATATTAACAAACTTAGAAAACCTGTATGACTATCTTAATAGATGCAAAAAAAAATCATTTGACAAATACTATTTCTATATCTAACAAAAACTCTCAGCAAACTGGGAATAGAGGTGAACTCGTTGCCGTAAAGGTCATAGGCTGTGACTGGGAACAGTGGCTGGAAAAGAACTTGCCAGAACTAACCTACCAGAGATTCCATGGGAAGAAACTGCAGAGCAGAGCAGAGCAGGATATGAGCACAGAGCAACTCCTGAGAGGCGGGGACGGAGTCCAGCAAGATCAGCAGGTGGAGGGGTTTCTCCCTCCCTCCCTCCCCACATCACTGGCAGGCGGTTGGGCCCCCTGAGCTGCTGGAGCTCTCTTCTACCCTCAGAAGCCTAAAATCTGTTGCCACTGGTGAACTGGGGGCATCTGGAGAGGAAGCACCAAGCTGCCAGTGCTCTCAGGGTCACTTCCCAACACCACAGACCCAAACCGAGACAGCAGGCACCACATTATTTCTTCGCACACCGTGCACTTCGTTCTTTCCAGAAGACTTCAGCTCCTCAATCTTAGTCGTGCTTGTTCCTACACATTTCCCAAAATTTGGCCACCAGAGTACAGCGGGGCCCAGGGGATCTACGTGACCCCAGAGCCTGGACATTCAGGGTGAGCTGTCTTCTGGAGAAGGGGACAGAGATGACAGAAGTGCTAGCTTTCCTCCGCTCAGACTCTTCTGCTGCCTCCCCTCCCCCAGCCATGGCTGCTGACGGACAGCGGAGCCAGGGCTCACCGCAACTGCTTTTCCCCTCCAACTGCGCATCCACAGCACAGGGGCTTCGGCAGAGAGTGGGACTCAGACCAATCCTCTAGGGGTCCTGCAGCAGACTGAGGGGTGCTCAGACTGAGCTCCCTGGTACTGCCTGCCCTACCCCTCCACCATCCCAAAGCACAGGGATGTTGAACCTGCTTGGGCACCCTGTGGGCAACTTGGTACCAGCATGCTTCTCCTTAGCATGGTCAGCAATTGATCCCTGGGGACCCGGGGGCAGGCCCACAGGCCAGACCCCATACCCCGACTTCTCAACCCAAATTCCTTGGGGGAAAGGAGAGGGGATTTGTGAAGTGAGACTGCCTGTTAGGGCAGATTAGGGTGCAGTGTGGGTCCTAGCTGTAGGGAACCCCCTCTAACCACAAGAGGACCACTGCCTGCTTCAGACTTCCAGATTGCACATGGCCACAGCTCCACAAACAGGCTTTCTGGTTGAATGAGGTCACTGCAGCCCCTCCCTGGTCGTATTGCCTAGAAATTGGGAACAGACTTTGACACCTGCTAAAACAGTCACCTTACCAGCTTTTGTGGAGCCTGAGGGTAAGCTCACCCAGCCTAGCCCTGCCCCGCTGCACCCTCCCACCTGTCTCTACCATGGAAGAGATTTAGGACTCACCTGAAGTTCCAGGGCCCCACTCACCACCTGGGGCAATTAATACTTCTCCTGAGGAACCAGAGCTGGGGTCATAAGACCTAAAACATACCTGTAATCACAGCACTTGGGAGGCAGAGGCGGGTAGATTGCCTGAGCTCACAGGTTCGAGACCAGCCTGAGCCAGAGTGAAACCTAGTCTCTAACAATAGCCAGGCATTGTGTTGGGTACCTCTACTGAGGGCAACACAGTGAGACTCTGTCTCAAAAAAAAAAAAAGCCTGACAAATTTGAGGCCAGGCACAGTGGCTCATACCTGTAATCCTAGCACTCTGGGAGGCCAAGGCAGGTGGATAGCCTGAGCAAGAGCCCTGTCTCTTAAAAAAAAAAAAAAAAAGCCAGGTGTTGTGGAGGGCGCCTATAGTCCCAGCTACCAGGGAAGCTGAGACAAGAGGATTGCTTTGAGCCCAAGAGTTTGAGGTTGCTGTGAACTATGATGCCATGTCACTCTACCAAGGGTGACAAAGTGATACTCAATCCAAAAAAAAAAAAAAAAGATTAGGAACAAGACAAGAACCACTTCTATTCAAAATTATACTGCAGGCTCAGCACCTATCACTCAGCAGCTAGGGTGCCAGCCACATACACTGATGCTGGTGGGTTCAAAACAACAATGATAAACAACGACAATTACAACCAAAAAATAGCCAGGTGTTGTGGCAGGTGCCTGTAGTCTCAGCTACTTGGGAGGCTGAGGCAAGAGAATCACTTGAGCCCAAGAGTTTGAGGTTGCTGTGAGCTATGACGCCATAGCTTTCTACCCAGGGTCAACATAGTGAGACTCTGTCTCAAAAAAAAAAAAAAAAGAAAAGAAAGAAAAAAAATGCACTGGAGGTTCCAGCCAGTGCAAAAAGTCTTCAGACCGGGGGCTTTTATATTCAAAGAATTTTATATTCTTTTAATTCTTTTATATTCATATATTTTTATATCTCTGTTTATATTCGGAGACATGATTGTCTATGTAGAAAATCTGATGGAATCTACAAAAGAAAAAAAAGCCTAATACAACTAATCAAGTTAGCAAGGTTGCAGAATACAAAATCAGTGCATAAAAATAAATTGTATTTCTCTATACTAACAATCAAAATCAAAATCAAAATTTGGAATATAAAACAGCAGGCAAATTCATGGCCCATCTGAACAAGAGCAAGACTCTTTCTCTACTAAAAATAGAAAAATTAGCCAGGCATCATGGCAGGCACCTGTAGTCCCAGCTACCTGGGAGGCTGAGGCAAGAGTTTGAGGTTGCTGTGAACTATGATGATGCTATGGCACTCTAGCCTGGGCAACAAAGGGAGATTTTGTCTCAAATTTAACGAAATAAATAAAATTAAAATCAGGCAATCACAGTAACATAGAACATTATTAAATGCTTAAGGGAAAACTTGATAAAATAAATGAAAGACCTGTGCACTGTTGGAAAGATATACCTTGTTGATGGATCAGAAGACTAAATATTGGGCTTTTTTTGTTTTAATACTCTGAGACAGAGTCTCACTGTCACCCCAGCTAGAGTGCAATTGGGTCAGAGCTCACTGCCACCTCCCAACTCCTGAGCTCAAGTGATCCTCCTGCCTTAGCCTCCCAAAAAGCCAGGACTAAAGGCTTTTATTTTTACTTTTTGTATTCTTTTGCAGAGAATCTCACAATTGCCCAGGCTGCTCTCAGACTCCTGGACTCAAATGATCCTCCAGCTATGGTCTCTCAAATTGCTAGGGTTACAGGTGTGAGCCAACTGCTCCTGGCCTAAATATTGTTTTTGTTTGTTTGTTTGTTTGTTTTTGAGACAGAGCTTCAAGCTATCCCCCTGGGTAGAGTGCCATAGCATCACAGCTCACAGCAACCTCCAACTCCTGGGCTCAAGCGAGTCTC
>CAUYTI010156739.1:0-20653 GCA_963575145.1 Galago senegalensis
TTCCAAAAATTGGGGCTTTTTAAAAACACTGCAGGACACAGGACAAATTGTTAAAAATCAGGACTGTCCCACCAAAAGCGGGACGTCTGGTCACCTTACTCTAGAGAGGGAGGACTACTTGTTTGTTCCAGACAGTTTGGCACCTTCTGAGCTAATTGTCCTTAGGGAGGGAGCCTGTCTCCTTCTGATACCGATTCCACCTGGGCAACCTTGCCCAGGAGGGGAGTAGGGAGTTTAGATTAGCCTTTTCATTTCCAAATGGAGTTACATTAACCTCTTCATTCCCAAATAGAGTTACATTAATCTTTTCAGCAGCTGAAAACCGTATATTCCCTTCCATTCTCCTACTGTTCCCTAGCTTGTTGTGCATTCTTTCCAAAAATCGGGACTTTTTAAAAATGCTGCGGGACATGGAACAAATTGTTAAAAATCGGGACTGTCCCGCCAAAAATGGGACATCTGGTCACCTTATCCTAGAACCTAAAATGAGGAAAAAGGTGTCATCTCGGCCCTTACTAGCTCTTACCTCCTTTGACATACACAGTGCTACCAGGGCCATTTAAAGCAGTGGTGGCTTTTTCCCCTATCATGTGGATTTGAATATTGTGCAGGTTCTGAGTACCCACTGAGAAATTCAGACCACAGAGAGTCTGGCCCACCTGGCCCAGGGAAGAAGCCCTGGCTGTGCCTCCTAACCTGGAGTTGGGGTGGGGAGCTGGGTACCCAGCAGTCCCATGCTTCTGGCTGGGAAAGAGACTCCCAAACAGAGCAAAAGTCCTTCCCGAGAGCTGTTTCACCAGGAGGCAGTAAAGTGCGTCTGTGTAGAGAGGCCTGCTCCCTGCCCTGGCTGAGGGTAGCATCCCATTCAGGGAGGAGATGGAGGCAGCAGTTTGTAAAGGTGAGTGGGGCCAGGGCCCCGGGTACACTTGACACACACAAGGGGAAGTGACCAGAATGGGAAGGACATTATCTGCCTCAGCAAGGGCAGAGGCATCGTTCTCAAGGTGTTCCTGGGTACCTTGCCTAATTGCAGTGGAAACAGCTCTGTGGTGCACACTTGCCTCATTTCTCTGTGTGGATGGGGAGCTAGACTCTTCTTCCTGGGTACTCTCAAGCACCTGGTGAGGACTGCCTTAGAGGGATTCCGTTGTTGTTTGCGTATTTTTACTTTTTATTGGTAAAAATAAATGTACGTGCAGCAGTGTGCAAGGGTCAATTGTGCAGAGCTCAGTGAATTTCCATACGTGTGCATACTAACACACCAGACAAAGAGACAGAAGGCGGCCAGCACCCTCGAGGTCCCTCCCTGCCCCCTTTCAGTGGGTTTCTGGAACTCACTCCTGATTGTTGACCCTGTATTTGTTGGTTGTTGAAGGCCCCTCTAGTCCTGATGGCTCTTGTGGAAGAGCCTGTTTGCATCCACTGGAGAGAGAGATTCAAAAAATCCTTTCTGTTTGTAGTCTCAGCCTCTCCTGTGGGGGCTGCACCTGCTGGGCAGTCACCAGGTACAGTCCATTCTCACTGTCTAAGGAAGTTAAGTTCTGGGAAGTTGCTGTAAACCCTGACTTGGCGTGGACTGAGCCATAGCTCCTAGGGGAAACACAAGGTTAGGTTCCTTTGAGCCTCTGGTCACAACCTCAGTAGATCAACATATAACTTTGTTTCATGTGTGTGTGTCTGTTTAAAGGCACCTTGTTTAGTATATATTGTTGATGTGTTGACACTTAACACAGCCAGCAGGACTATAACCCATGCTGACTGAAGCATATCTGACAACACATTATCTCCATAAGGCACATCCCAGCCTGCTTGAGCTTAGCAACGTGAGACAGCCCTTTAGTACCACATTTAGGGGCCATTTTAAACAGGGAAATCATCAAGAAAAAAGACTCAAAATATGGCACTAAGTAGGCGGCAAAAAGTTTAACAGCTGAAACAAGAAGGCAGAGGGTTGCCCTGTTTGTCCTCAGCTGGGAGCATGCACATTGGACACCTTTTTTGCTCCCTGTGCGTGTCTGCATTTGACCATGAAAACAGCAATTCTAGAATTCTTTTTCTGGAGTGGCCATCGGCGCTGTCCTCATATGAGGTCTGACAGTTTCCTCATATCAGCTTGTCTTGAAGGGTGGATTAGACGCTGGCGCCAGTGCATGGTTTCCTGAGGGGAGTACTTGGAAGGCCATGGCGGTGATACTCAGCAGTGAGGTGTGTAATGCTCTTCCTAGCTGGCTGTGACAGAGGACCTGGTGGGCAGGCAGAAAACAGGACTGTCACTCTGTTTATTAAAGCAATGAGGCACAGTCGACTGTGCTGGTAATGATGCATCCGCTTTAGAAGTCTTGGAGAACAAACTCAGGCCTCTCCTCCCACGGAGAATGTTTGAGGACCTGGGAGTGGGCTCTTGATGTGTATTTATAATATGGCAGTGTAACGGGGAAAAATTGGAAGTAGTATGCTGAAGTGTTGACCTAGCTCCCTCAGCTTGTTGATTTATAGGAAGCTTTTTTCTCCTTTATAATTGTATCTACTTTCTAAATCTGTATCATGTGCATATGTACGTTTATAAACAAGAAAGAAATTTTATGGAAGGAAGAAGGTTTTAAAAGTTGCTGCTTCACAACTAGGAATCCTGCTGACCGGCTGTGTGTTACGTTAGGCGTCACATCTGTTTTATTTTCTCAAGCAAAGGGTGTGGAGCTATAGGAGTTTGCATTGTCCGGCTCATTGCCTCTCATTTAGAGGGGTTTTTGACGTGCCCAGCTTCCAGACTCACAGTTGTGTCCCGGGTGTCATGTGAAGTGTGGTTTGTTGTTAAGAGTCCCACCCTTGGCTCGGCGCCTGTGGCTCAAGTGGCTAAGGCGCCAGCCACATACACCCAAGGTGGCGGGTTCGAATTCCCAGCCCGGCTCTGCCAAACAACAATGATGGCTGCAACCAAAAAATGGCCAGGCATTGTGGCGGGCGCCTGAAGTCCCAGCTACTTGGGAGGTGGAGGCAGGAGACTCGCTTGAGCCCAGGAGTTGGAGGTTGCTGTGAGTGTGATGCCATAGCACTCTACCCAGGGGGACAGCTTGAGGCTCTGTCTCAAAAAAAAAAAAAAGAGTCCCACCCTGACCCCTCAGCTGGTCATTACAGAAATCTTTCTGATTGAAAGAAATAGTACTTTAAGGCTAAATTTTAATGGGCACCAGAAAAAAAAAAAAAAGGAAAAGAACCATCACTAATTAGTAAGTTGAATGAAGTGATCAGATCAGAGGATCTGTCCTATGTAAGGATGGTTGAACATCCCTGGAAATGGTGTTAAGCTGAAGATTTTCCCAGTGATTTATTTTAGGTCTTTCCAAATACAAATAGTCATAATGCCAAACACGGATCCGGAAATGTTGTCCTTCCCTTTTCCGGGAGTTCTGTGTGGGAGGGTATTTTAAAAGTGATGTATGGGCATGGCTGGATGGAATACAGATGATGAAAACCGTGGCTAGCATCTTGAGCAGTGAGTTCCTCATCTGAGCTATCCAGGCTCTCTGTGACATCTACCCTGTGTACAGTGGGGCAGAGTGCCATTCTGACAAGCAGGCTCCAGTCCACACTCGTGTGACTTGGGCCAGACTCCTCCACGATGCAGCAGGCCTGGAGTGCAGCACAGGCAGGGCAGCCTCATTCAGACCCTGCTGGCTCTCAGTAGATGCCCAGCCTGTGCTGGGTACAGCAGATACGGAGATGACCAGGATGAGGCCCTGCCCTTATGGGGCTTGCAAAGGCAGATAGGCACACACAGCATTAAGATGCAGTCTGCTAGAACCCGTATGGACAGTGTCCTCAGGGGCCCAAGAGTCAGCCTGACCACCTGGCCCAGCACCTGCTGTGGTCTTGCATTGATGGCAGACAAGGGTTCATTTTCATGACAGAATGGCTCCCTGGCTTACCCATCACTTCCAGGGTAAGATTTGACCTACATCTCTGTTCAAGTGGAAACAGTTATCAGTAACACCAGTAACAACACACACAAGTGCCAGGCACTGTGCTACCTGCTTTCCCTGGATTAGCTCATGGAATCCTCACAATCACACTGGGAGGTGTAGATAGGGGATTGTCTCTGAGTCTTCACTGCCACACTGGAAGGTGTGAACACTACTATTTTCCTCATTATACACTGAAATCGTAAATTTCCAGGTTCTGGAATTTTCCCTAGAGCAGGTTGCTAGCCTGAGCCCCTAAAGCTGGCTCTGCAGTCCCCAGGGCTATGCCATTAGTGTTCAGTTCCACTGAACCCAACACAAAGACAGGATCTCTTGGAAATTAGTGCTTGAACAATGTACTTTCCAAAATAAGTTTGAGAAGAAGGGGAGCACGTTAAGGAGAAGGAAGGAATGAATCTGGAGAAGAGCAAACTTACCCTGTGCTCCTTTGGAGGGATCCTGTCCTTTAACAGCAACAACAAAAATTATTTTCATTGGTCAAAAGTTGTTTTCCTATGAGATGAAATTAGGGTGAGCTTTGCGGCTGATGGCGGCTTCCTGCACCTGCAGCGCGTGCCTTCCAGAAGTGTAACACTGCATTTCCTGCCTTCCTTAGCAGGGGCTCTTCCAGATTCTTAGCAGAGAGGACCCCACGGGTCCAGATGCTAAGTGCTAGTCTGGAGACACACTTGTGGGCTGTCTGTTGGAAACCCAGGTGCACTGACAGTTTAAACCCGTTGTTATTTGGGGAGGAGAAATTGAGATGCAAGCCCCTTAGCCAAATCCCCAAGAGATTAAGGTTGTCTGTGTATTGAGGCAGGAAGAGGTAAACAAAGGAGTGTTTTCAGCTGATTTTGTCTGAACGGATGCCATATCTACATTATCCTGGGATTAATGGCATTTTTCACATGTTTAATCTCAGAAGCTATTTTATGTTGCAGCCTGACCCTGAATGTTTATGCTTTAGAGCTGTCACGTTGTAAGGTCTTCAGCCCCCAGAGCTGCCTTATCCTGCACGTGACTGTGTCCCATTCCCTTCTCCCGCCCTCCCAGGCTGAGGATGGCACAGACCCCCGATCTTGTGCCCCTAGTGTGAGTGTAGAGGCCATCTAGACCTTCTGCCACAGAACAGAATGGCTTGTCACCCAGCTGCTCTGACTGCACTTACCTGGGACAAAGATGCAACTTGTCTGAGGCCTGGCATTGTGGGAAGGCCATCACCCCTTTCTCAGCTTACCTGTTGAGGCTTCAGGTGGAATCTCAGGCCTCTGAGCCACAGTAGAGTGGGAGAGTGGTTTTTCCTCCTCCTGTCTAGACCCCTGTTCACTGCTCCTGCATACCCATGAGGCTGTTCCTGGGAAGTCTCTGTGAAGGGGTCTCAGTGTCTCAGGGGCTTTGGCCCATATGCATTCCTGACAAGGAAGAAGGTGGGAAAGAAGAGAGTATAAAGTACAAGGAAAGGCCAACACTCAGGGGGAAAGAGACAGGAACCAAAAAGGAAAAACTGCAGAAAGATCGTAGCCATATGCTTGGCCCAGCGTTGGGTGACTCTGCCATTGTAGGCTGCCTTATTCCCCTCGGCACAGCCTGGCACAGCAGGGGTGCTTGCTCAGTCCTGTGGGTCTGCGCATGAACACAGATGCACACGTGCACACTCGGCACAGCTGGAAACATTGCTACTGCACAGATGGGCAACGCAGCAGGTGGCCCTTCTGTGCTGGGGATGGGATTCTGCCAGCATGCTCTGATAGAAAGGAAGGAAAATTACCTTCAAGCTCAAGCTCAAGCTAGTTGCATTGTTTACAACACTGCAGTTCCCGTGAGCAAACTGGTGATTTGCCTCAGGTCCCCTGAGATGTCAGCCTTGGGCGTGGTCCATAGGGGTCTCCTTATTTGCCCACCACTGGGGTCCCCAGCTTCTTTTTAGGGCCTCCTCTCGCTGCAGTCCCCAGGAACGTTGCAGGTGCCATTCTAAATAATCTCCTCTGCTGATTTGTAAAATATTTACTTTTGCTCAAATAGAATTGTCCAAGTATACAGCATAAGGATTGTGTCTTGTGCCCTCATGGTAGGAAGGGACCCCAGGGTCAGGAACCTGACACTGAGCTGCAGAGAGGCCAGGGAGTTAGCCAGAGCGCTCCAGATGTGCTGGTGCTGCCTTGGCATTTAACAGCAGCTGTTCTGCCTCTAATTTAAAACCCAAAGTGGAAATTTTCCCTTCCTGCACACTTAGTCCTAACAGAATTATTCAGAGTATGGTGTTACTGAGGCAGTAAGTTTAAGCTGTAGTGAAGTCCCCATCTCCAATCAGCAAAGGGCACCTGACTAGCACATACCTGGGAGGAACTGAGAGGAACTGGGACCTGACACCTCAGGTCAGCAGGGAGCAGAGGGTACCATGGTCACTGTGTGTAGAAAAGAGATCAAGGGAGAGAAGAAAGGAGCCTTTTAAGAAAAAAGTAAAACTCCAGAAAGAGACTGTGAGGACACTGTGGAACTCTTCCTGAGAGTGAGGGATGAGACATATAGACTTTATATAAAAATGCAGCCACCTAGCACCTTCCATATGCCAGACAACTACTGGGTTCTCTGGACAGGAATGAAATTTCCCTGCAAATGAGCCAAAATTTGAACTATACCTGGAACATGTCTGAGGCATGTTTTTGTTCACAGATACGTGCTTAGTGAACCAAAGGCACTCATCAGTGGAGTAAATGGCCACCTAGCAAAATGTCTAGTGCCCAGTGCAGTAGAGCAAGCATCTCAAGAGAATTACCAAAGAATTAGAGAGGATGTGACAAGGAGGTGGCACCCACGTGGGGCCCTGGTGGACAAGTCCTCATCACCTCACCTGGACTGTGGCCACAGCCTCCCTCTCAGCTTCCCAGCCTCTCACCAAAAGTCAGACTCTCCACCAAACCTCCAGACAGTGGCTGTGGTCTAAAACTCCTGTGGCTCCTCATTATGGACAGAAAATCAAAGGCAGATAAGCATGGCGCATACCTCCTCATTCTGCCCCCTCTGTGGGCGGGGCCTTGCCTATGCCTGCCCCACCCCCTGGCCTGGAAGATTTGTTTTCCTTCTCCAGGCCCCAACCCCAGGCTGCACCCCAACCCCCACCCACCAGCATTAGTCCCTATGTCCACAGAGCGCTTTGTAAATTTTAGCATTTCCCAGTTTCTACTGCAGGTATTTGTGTCTCGTTTTTCCAACTAGACTTTGAGCTATTTGAAGGGACACTTTGTTTATTTTTCTGCCTCGGAATTGAACACAATCCTTGCCCATAGCAAACACCGACTGATTGAATGAATGGACAGAGGAGAGGAGGAGCAGGGGAGTAGGAATGCTGGGCTCCAGCTCAGGATAGAAAGTAGGGCTGGACTGTATGTTGTATGTAGGTCAGGAACAAGTGAGGATTCCCAGGTTTGGAAGCAAAAATTAGATGGAGACCTGGACAAGGAGGTAGGAGGCTGGAGGGAAGGCCCCAGGCGGACAGGCCCCCCATGAGGCAGGCCCCTCGTATGTTTACAGTTTTTAAAAGACAAGAGAACAATAGTGTGTCTACCACATTCAAGCATATCGGAAAATCAGGTAGTATAAGTTGTTCCAAAATGACAGTATCATGTTAAAGAAATCTTACCTATGTATGTACTTATTTTTATCCCTTTTCAGAGAGGATTCCTTAAGAGGAAATTGGGTTTAAAATGCTCATTGATCTTACAGGAGCAGTTGTATTTAATTTTTTGTAGCTCTGACTGAAGGAGTATAATCCCTTTGATACATCTTTAAAAAGAAAGCTAAGTTTCTTAAAGAAAAGTAACAGTCTCACCAAAGGGCCCCGGGACCTATTTCCCCTACCATCCCGACTACCCTGAGCTCTGTGTGGGAGAAGCAAAAGGAAGAGGATATAGGACTGTCTTGCACAACTTTATTCCTTTACCCCCAGATAAGGGCCTGCCCCCTGCAACAACAGGGCCTGGAGCTAATGGGCAGCCTGCCCCTCCCTGGATCACCATAGCTCGGCAGAAGCGTCGAGGGCCCCCGGACCAGCCACACAACCAGGAGGACAAGCCTGGGGCCCGGACCCTGAAGTCTGAACCTGGAAAGCAAGCCAAGCCACCCGACAGAGCCCAGGTGCTTAGAGCAAACATTTTCTGTTTTTGTGTAGGAAAAAACAACAGGCCCAGTCAGGGGCTGGGACCCCAGTGAGAATCACACACCCCACATGGGCATCACAGAAACCATCACCTGTGATGGTAGTTGTGGTCAAGGACCAGTGAAGCAAAATTAATGATTTGCCAAGTTACAGCCTCCCTGATGGGAAGCTGCCTGCTGTTCACTTGCACGGGCTGTTAAGGACACAGAGAGAAGTGTGTGAGTCACTCAGGCAGTGGAGACAGCTCCCTGCTTCCGGCCTCCTAGGCAATGCACCTCAGCAACTAGAAAAATGGAAGGAGGTTAAAATAACTTCTGGGTTAGACACACGGTGATATCAACAGCTCCATCTCTGCTCATTGTAAGGTGAGGACCAAGCCTGGCTCTTGGTGCTGTGACAGCCGCCTGCTGGGATTCCTTGTTTCCCACCTGGGGCTGCAGGGCTGGAATCTGGGGTTCCATTTTGCACTCTGGACTGGAAACAGCTTTCACCAACCCAAACGACTATACTTAGAAACAGTCCTGAGACTCACAGCTTTTGTATTCCCCCAGCAGCATCCACGGTAAATCCAGAAGTGTGTTCTCCGTAGGCGGAAGGGAGCCTGAGCCTGCAGCAGGACCTGCTTCCGTTCATTTTAACCTAAACTGTACCTATACCCAGACTTGAAGGCCCTCATGCAGGCTTAGGGGATTTGTAAAAGAAATAATAACCAGTTGGGAGCACCGATGATTCTATCAACTGTCATAAAAATCACAAAATGTATTCCCACACAGAATTCATTTTGATTTTCAAATGGAATTCCTACTGTCCAGCCCCTGGGGCTGAGGCCAGGAGTGGGGACAGGGAAGAAGCCCTGAAGCACGTGTGGGCCAGACTAAGGCTGAGCTTGGCTGAGCTCCCGCGCTCAGCCAGCCCAGTGTCAGCGAGTGGACACACCAGAGCTCTCCCATGAAGGTGTCAGCGGCATGGTTCAACCTGGGAGGGAAGCCTTGTGGCTTGTTCACTTGGGTTGCATTTGCCCCCCCCCTCCAAATCAGAGGTGGCCGGACAGTGTCTTTCTTGTGTCCCTACAGGAGCCTGTGAAACAAGCAGACTTTGTGCGCAGCAAGTCTTTCCTGGTGACCCCTGTGAAGCCTGCAGTGGACCGGAGGCGGGGGGCTGAGCTTGGCCTCCAGGAGGGGCTGCAGAGAGGGATCTCACTGTCCCACCAGAACTTGGGTATAAGTCTGCAAATACAACCAAACACTTGGAAATCATTTCCCAGATGCTCCTACAGTTCTGGGGTTTGGGGTCGTTTTTCTGAATTATTTGCCATATTGAGTTTTTTTACACAGCTTTTAATGAGATACAATTTACATACCATAAATCTCACCCATTTTAAATGTACAGTTCATTAAGCACATGGTGGACCCATGAACAAATGTGGGTTTGAACTGTGCAGGTCCACTTATAATATTTGTATAAGTATTAAAATATATATTAAAACACTGTAACTTTTTTTTTCTTTGTGACAGAGTCTCACTGTTACCCTCGGTAGAGTGCTGTGACATCACAGCTCAGAGCAACCTCAAACTCTTGTGCTTAAGCCATACTCTTGCCTTAGCCTCCCAAGTAGGTGGGACTATATATAGGCACCCGCCACAATGTCCAGCTGTTTTTTGTTGCAGTTGTCATTGTTGTTTGGCAGGTGTGGGCCGGATTCGAACCTGCCAGCTCTGGTATATGTGGCTAGCACCTAACCACTGAGCTACCAGCGCCGAGCCAAAAACATTATCATTTTTTTTGTCAAAATTCAGATCGAAAACACTGTATTCTCAGGGTGTGAAACCTGTGTCTATGGAGGGCTGACCTTCTGTATGTGCTAGTTACACAAGACTGGCCACAGAACCAGAGTGTACTTGGATTTGGGTATACGCAGGTGAGGGCAGTCCTGGCACCAATCCCCCACATCCACCGAGGGACAACTGCGTATTTACAATGAGTGTATATCTGCAGAGTTGTACAACCATCATGACAGTCTAATTTCAGAATATTTCCTTCACACTAAAAAGAAACTTCACCCCATTAACAATTACTCTGCCCTCCCACCTCTAGCTCCGGACAACTACCAATCTACTTTCCTTGTCTATAAAACTGCCATTTCTTACAAACGGAATCATAAAATACGTGCTGCGTTATATGTGGCCTCTTTCACTGAGCGTTGTGTTTTTGAGGTTTGCCTGTTGTTGAATGTCCCAGTATTTCAAATTTTTACGTATTTTTAATTGTAGTGTACAAGGCATATAACAGAAAATTTGCCATCTTGACCATTTTCAAGTATACTGTTCAGTAGTTTTAAGTTTAGTGACACAATTATGCAGACCCATCTCCAGAGCTCTTTCAGTTTTATTCCAAAAATCTCTCTCCTCACTGCATTGCCAGGACTGTTTGAGCCTGCCCTGAAGGCTTTTTATCACATATATTACAGATTCTTTGCTTCAGTCTCTGTTTTTTACATGTTTACGTATTAATTTTGCGTTTGAGAATGCAGTTAAGACAGCAACATATATTTCAAGCAATGTAAGAGGCTTAAGTGAAAATCCAGACTCACTCCTCTGTTTCTGTTTGCTTTGTCTCCTTCCCAGCAGCTCAGTCTGCAGTGATGACGGAGAAGGAATTGCATCAGCTGAAGAGAGCCAGTTATGCCAGTGCAGATCAGCCATCCTGGATGGAACTTGCCAGAAAGAAATCTCAGGCTTGGAGTGACATGCCCCAAATTATAAAATAGGTTGGCGGTAGTGCTGATAAAGCACGTCCACTACCTTGAAGGGATACTTAGTGAAAAACTGCCAGTAAATCATGGCAAACAAACTGTGAAACTGAAGATTGATTTTTATCATCTAGTTTAATGGTGAGCTCGGGGAAGAGGAAAGAACCAGGCAAAACAAAGAAGATCAACACACAGCCATAACCCCGGGCCAGAGGCGCCCAGAAACAAGAACAAGAGTGGGAAAAGTCCAGGGACAAGTTCCCGTGCCCAAAGGTGTGAATATAAGTCTTTTAGAATTCCCTTCATAAAGAGACCTCAGACAAGGAAGAAACCAGAAAGGAAATTGGATGCATAAGTAGGATGCCCTGCAAGACCAGAAGAGCAGCCGTCCCCGGAGAAGGGTGTCTGCACTCCCACTTGAGATCAGCACTGTCTCTGGCCACTGTCTTGCCTGTGGGTTCTGTCTTCTCCCTTCACGTTTACGAGGCATGACATTCATGGTAAAACAGGGATGCCGTTTCCAAGAGCAGCTATAAGACAATCTGTTTTCCTGAAGATAGCCACTCGGAGAAGGAGAGGAGGGAACATAGCCGGGTTCATCAATTCATAGACTGTTTCCAGCAATTTAAAAATTTTTAAACTTTTCCACTAGGCATCTGTGTCCTTAACCATTGCACAATGCATTGCCTGTTTAATAAAAGGTTTCAAACATGCCTCTGTGTTTGTGTAAATGTTGTTTCTGCTCACATTTAGAGAACACCGTGAACATTGAGTTGAGTGGAGTCAATGGGGTTTCTCATCACATACTTCATTGAAAATCTCATTTGGGTTGATTTTAGAATTTGAGTTTTTGGAATTTTTTTTTCTTTTTTCTTTTTTCTTTTTTTTTTTTTTTTTTTGAGATAGGAGCCTCAAGCTGTCCCCTTGGGTAGAGTGCCGTGGCATCTCAGCTCACAGCAACCTCCAACTCCTGGGCTCAAGTGAGTCTTCTGCCTCTGCCTCCCAAGTAGCTGGGACCACAGGCGCCCGCCACAACGCCCGGTTATTTTTTGGTTGCAGCCATCATTGTTTGGTGGGCCCGGGCTGGATTCAAACCCGCCACCTTGGGTGTACATGGCTGGCGCCTTAGCCACTTGAGCTACAGGCGTTGAGCCAAACTTTTTTTTTTTCCAATAGAAATTTTTGGTATTCATTTTTGGAAGAAGGAAGGTAAAATGGGGTTTTTCTCCCTCTTTTCATATATTTGGTACAACATATTACTATCTAAAATTTCCTGAGTTATTCTTTAGCATCTAATTAATCTGACCTGCACGTTTCCATTGAAAACTGGGTTGTCAATGTGTTAGCCAGTGTATTCCATGGATTTAGAACATGGAGAAGCCAGGAAGAAGGAAAACACCAATTTGAAATCTCAGAATTATTCAACCAGGCACAATGGCTCTTACTTGTAATCCCTCTACTGTGGGAGGTCAAGGCAGGAGGATTACTTGAGCCCAGGAGTTTGAGACCAGCCTGGGCAACATAGACCCCATTTATATGGAAAATTTTAAAAAATAAATAAAAAGAATTCTATCTCAGTTATGTAATTCCTCTGTATTTTTTTTTAAGTTTCGGTTTTTTTCTTTGAACACATTAATTTCCATGGGAATATGTAGCTGGGGACATTTAGCCATCAGAATCAGCACAATTTCATGATATAATTTGACTTTCTGTCTCCTGGAGTCTTGCTGCTTTTATTGTATTTTCCATCTTCATGAATATTATTTTTCTAGCCATTAGTACTATGCAAGTTGATCAAGTCTACCTTTATTGGAAAAGTCCTGTGTCATTTTTCCTCACCCAAATTGATTTATTCATTACATTCTCTTAGAGAGTGTCAATACTGAATTCCATGGTGGCTGTGTCCTAAACAGGAACTCCACCCATCTAGCCTTGCTCCAAAAAGCTTAGATGTGAATAATTTTAACTGAAAAATTATGTTTGCTGTTACTGCCCCCAAGCCATTATTTCTCTGATTGATAAGCAGAACACTTCAAATTAACTATTTTAAGGCAGTAGGTTTTAATGTAAGATCAAAAGCATTTGGTTCGGTTTTATTCAGATAGATGTTGATATTCTCTGTGTTGTAGGACTTGGTTTAATTTTCTCTGGCACCTGGTGAGTGAGAAGGGTACAGATTTTTAGGACTGGGAGAATTTACTGGGTGGGGGGTTCCTTCTGTTGTGACCCTTTTGCTGTAACAAGAGAAGCTGAGACAGTGGCCAAAACTTGGGAATGATTGGGAAGGCCAGAGCGACACATCATAAAAGCCTGCAAGGAATTACTGGCCTTGTGTTTTTCCTAAGAAAGACAGTGAGCAGTGCTCTCCCCTGCTCTGAGTGCTGCATATGTATTATTTAGAAGCTGCCTCACCGTCCTTTGGTGATAAGCACTTATTTCCACTCTGTAGGGGAGGAAACTGAGGCATTGAGCTTAAGATCCCACAGCAGGTGCATGGGGCCTGTGGGCACTTGATGAGCAAACTAGCAATAGCCTAATCTTGTAGGACACCCATTTTGGAGGGGGAGACACATTAAATAAATACGAAACATGAAAAATAAAATGAGGAAAAACAGCTGTATGAGTCTAAAGCACAGGGACTGGGCCATGGCAGAAGGGCTACTTGAGATTGGTGGTTAGAGAAGGGTTTGCTGAGGAGGTGACGTAATTATAAAAATGATGTTGGTGGCCTGGTCTAAGGTAATGCTGCAGGTGGAGAGAAACAGATGGATTCAGTACACATTTTAAGGTAGTGTGCAGTCCAACAGGGAGGTGGATTAGATGTGGAATGAGGAGGACAGTGCAGTGATAGAGATGATACCTCGATTTGGGGGAGTGCTCTGGGTGAGCAGTGACATTACTTACAGAAATGGGAGTGGAGGGGAAAATCTGCAGAAGGGAGTTCTGTTTTAGACATATTAAACTTTTTTTTTGGAGACAGTCTTGCCGTGTCAGCCAGGCTGAAGTGCAATGGTGAGATCTTAGCTCACAGCAACCTCAAACTCCTGGGCTGAAGCCATCCTCCCGCCTCAGCCAGGATTACAGGTGCCCACCACCATGCCCTTGAGATTCCCTTTAAGCATCCAAGTGGAAAGATCAAATAGGTTGATCAAGTTATATAATTAGAATTTATCAGCATTTAGAGGGGATTCAAGAGTCTGGAAGAACAGGAGAAGGGAGTCAGGATTGATCCTAGGCCACTCCAAAACTAGGGATCTGGAAAAAGAGGATGTAGGAAGGGTCTATGAAGGAAAGGAAAAAGCAGGCAAGAGAAAAGTGTTGGAAGGGAGAGGAAATAATCAGCTGTGTCAGCTGGAACTGCCCGAGATGCAGGAACTGCTAAGTACACCAGATGAGTACAAGAGTGGCCACTGGCTCTAAGAACACAGAAGTTATAGGTAATCCGATAAGAGCCCTTTCAGTGGACAGCTGGGGACAGGTATGTAGTTCAAAGCTAGCCGGTCTATTGCTACATCAACTATAACCAACTTTTAAGAAGTTTTATGTGAATGGAAGCAAAAGAAATGGCAGTAGCTGGGGGAGAGGGGGTGACCAAAAAAGGGTTCAGGGTTTCTTGTTTGTTAGGAGAGACAAGAGTGAGTGAGTTTAGGGCTAAGCACAGTAGCTCGTGCCTGTAATGCCAGCTACTTGGGAGGCTAAGGCAAGAAGATCCCTTGAGCCTAGGAGATTAAGACCAGCCTGGGGGCAATATAATAAGACACTCCCTTCCCCTTCTCAATACAAACATTTTTTTTTTTAAAGTAGGTTTATGTGTGGATGGGAATAAACTTATAGGAGAGAAAGGAAAAGCGTGAGGCAGGACTTTCTGAAGCAAATTGCACTATCCAGAGATTCAAACACCTGTAGATTGTTCTTGTTGTTCCTGGAAATAGGAGCCCCACATTTTGATCCAGCTGTTAAGGACATGCCCTCTGTGATGACAACGTGGTTGTGTCCATCCCCTGCTTGCCCTGGCTAAATTGTGGACACTGACCAGTTTCCTTCACCTTGATTTTAGTGGTCGTGCTGAGTGTTCACATGCAGCCAAAACCACATAGGGTATTACTCAGGTATGCAAAGCTCTGACAGCCCATGACATGTTAACAGTATATATGGCTGACACCCCAGGGGTCTCCTTTTGCCTCAGAGAGCTTGGTAAAGTCAACTTAGATGCTGGCAGATTCTATACTTGGGAAAATCCAAAGCTTCCCCCCATGACTTATGGGTCTTGTGTTCCCACGACCTCCTTTGCCCTTGGAATCGTGCATTTTTGGTTGTCGTTGATAAAGTTTCTCCAGAACTTGGTCCCTTCCATGGTCTGCAGAAGAACTCCATGTATTCCTGGAATTCTTTGTCTTGGTCAAGCCTATTAAATATCTGGGGATACATCCCAGAGGACATGGCCCTCCCTAACTTCCTAGTCCCACAGCTCTATCCGCCCTCAGCAGGATAGGTTACCCTTGGTTGTTTCAAGCACCTGAGGCCTGGCCTGGGCTCTCACACTCATACACCACCCCAAGGGGCTTAACAGAGACTTTCTTCAGAACAAATGGAGTCTTCTCACTGAAGGGAATTGTGATGAATAAAATGTTCTTCTCTCCCTCATTCAAGCCTTTGATTAATGGTTCAAACCACCAGCAGCAACAGCATCTGGGGTTCTTGCAACTTCATCCATCCCGAGTTGTCACACTGCTCAAAATGACCGAGCCCCAAAGATGCTCTTCTTCCCACGCTGCACTCAGGTTTGAATAAGCGGCTCTGTAAGATGACCATCACCATGTCTTACACGGGCAAGGCTGGCAACTTGAGGATGACCAAGGTTTCCTCACACACACCAGGCCAGGCATGCTCATCTGCTTAACAGACGAGGAAGCAGGAACAGCACGGAGCAAATACACGTGTCCCTGAAAGTGTAAGAAAACGCAATCAGTGCAGTGGGCTCTAGATTTGCATCCGTTTTAAATGGAAAACCGAGAAAGAAAAAAATTCAAAAGGCAGCATTTTTTACATTAGATCCCAGGAGAAAACAATAGGGACATATTTTTATGGTGGCAGTTTGAAATGTAAATTAAGTATTTTAGGAAGTGATTTTAAAATATTGCCACCAACTCTTTACCAACCTTCTCTTCCATATGTGGAGCCTAATTCCCCCTCCCTTGAGTGTGGAATAGGCAGAAGGCTCACTTGTAGAATGCAGCAGATGTGACGGTGAGTCAGAGGTTGTAGCATAGAATTGGGATGAGGGTCTGCAGGAAAGGAGAGGAGGCCAGTCCAGGGACAAGGAAAGACTTTAAAAGAGGGGAGAAGCAGGGTGGAGACTGATCAGGTGTCAGCTCAGCTCCCACACAGTTGCAAAAGGCTTTCATTAGCCTTATCAGCATAGCTGGAATGAGGCAGTGAGACCCAAGTACTGCCCCAGGGGCTCTTCGCTACTGTGGGGATACCCTTATGTGGGGATACCCTTAGGGTCAGGATTATGGGTACGGTGTTTCCAGGAACTCTGGTCTTGCACTCCAGGAGTCTGGGGAGGGATTGCTGGTTTCTGACCTGATTTTCTAAAGTGGCTGCACTCCTGTCCAGGTTATGAGGATTTCTTTCCCTGTCTGAAGCTGGGTCCTGCAGGACCTGGCTGTTTTTGTCTTGCCTGGTCTTGGACGGTTCACCCTAAGAAGTCAGTCATCATCCTGAGGACACTCAAGCAGCCTGTGGAGAGGCCCCATGCTGCTCATGCATGGGGCCAGCAAGTTAGCTGAGGCCCCGCCTGCCTGTGAAGAACTGGCTCCTCCATCCCCAGCGGGGCCTTGGGGTGCAGCCCAGCTCACGTACTGATGGCAGCCTCATAAGAGACCCTGGGCGGGCGGGACTGCCCAGCTAGACTGCTCCCAATCCTGAACCACCGAAACATTTGTTTATTATCGTTTCAAGTCAGTTTGTTAATTTGTTGCCCTGTGACAGGTAAGTAATACAGTGGTTTTCAAACTTTTCTGGGCCCTAAAGCAAAAACTCCCTCTTTGTTTTAAAGTTAATGTTTTAACACTACATAGTGTACTTCACTATGGGGTAAAGAACATAAATTTAGGCACAGAATGAAAGAGTTTTACTTGACACCTCCCAAACTTTAGTCTGTCTCAAGCTACATGGCACAGATAGAGGGGCACAGCCAGGACCTTGGTTACTCTGCACAGCGTGGGGCTGTTCCTAGAAGCAGGTGCCCAGCTGGGGACTACACTGATGCCTCCCACCCTACACACACCCAAACCTGTGCATCACACCCTGCAAGTGGGCTCCGGCTCACGGAGCGTGGGCAGAAGTGATGCACACCCCACACACAAAGACCTACCTTTCTAAAGAGGGTTCAAGGGGAGGAAAACCAGGACAGCAAGTGAGAAAGTCTCCTGAGGGTGACATTTTAGAGGAAGTAGAGGCTTAGCTCAGAGAAATGAAGAGGGGAGAGGAAGAGGCATCTTTATCAGATGTTTAAAGGAAGAAGAGAGAATTGACCTTATTCTGTGTAATTCCACAGAGAACAGATTAAGATGGTAAATGAAAGTTCAAGAGAAGGACAAAGGATACATTTTGACTCTGGAGCTGTTCAGGGTGGGACAGGATGTCTGGTTAGGAGTGAGCTCGCTGCACAAGTGAGAGAGGACCTCTGCCCCTCCAGGGTGCTGGACAGATCCTCACCATTACAAGAAGTGTGGACCAAAAGGCACCCCTTAGCCTGGAGCTGTTCTGTGTCTACGACTACAACTAGAGACAGGGGTATTTTACATGTTGCGCTTAATTCTATTTATTACCAAGAAGTGATTGCCTTATCCAGAAAGTAATATAGATTCTTTTTTATATAGAATGTGGGGGAGGGGGGGGTTGTGTTTTTGTTTTGAGATAGGGTCTTCCTCTGTCACCCAGTAGAGAACAGTGGTGCATCATAGCTCAACCTCAGACTCCTGAGCTCCAGCCATCCTCCTGCCTCAGGCTCCTGAGTAACTGGGACTACAAGCGTGTGCTATCATGCCCTGCTAATTTTTCTATTTTTGGTAAAGGCAGGGCCTCACTCTTGCTCAGGCTGGTCTCCAATTCTTGACCTCAAACAATCCTCCCATCTCAGCCTCCCAAAGTATTAGGATTGCAGGATCAAGCCACCATGCCCGGCCTTAAAATATAGTTATCTAGAGTGAGTGCCTTGGAAGCTGTTTATTACCAGAAGGAAGCCACACAGAACCAGCTAGTCAGAAGTTGGGGCCTTCTAGGCTCCTCTCTACAGATGTTCTTGATAGAAAAAGGGTGCAGATCTGTGTTATCTTAACCCCACCGCTGAACCTTCAAGTCAGTTCTTTTTAACTCCTGTGTAAAGGGAAATGCTTACTTATTCCTTAGTAAATGAAAATAATCTCAAAAAGAAAAAAAGAAAGAAAATGATCTCTAGGGAATAGGCTTTTTAGTATCAAGCAGCAGAAATAATGCAGACTCAAGGCCTGCGTTCTGGGTAATGCACAGGTGTTCAGGCAGTGGCTGACATTTGCTCTTTATGCATTGCCCAGCTTCCTTCCTGCCTTCTCCATCAGGAAATTATCTTTATTTGGAAGATAAAGATGGAAATAAAGGAGAGATGTGCTTGTGATGCCCAGCAGATTTTTACCTACAGAAGTCAGGCCATTGTTGGGGGGAGCTCATCGTCAACCTCTCCAGAGAGTGTCCTGACATATTCACAGGCAGGCCAGAGGCCTCTGGACTTGCAGGCCTGGTAGCCAGAGTGGCCCTCCCTGCCCCATCGCTAGTCTGATGGTTGCTATCACGTTTGCAAAACAACAGAAATTCAACATTTAGCCCAGTATCCAAGGAAGAACAAGTTGCTCCTGAAAGTTTCTCCACAGGGATAAGAATTCTGGAATCAAACTTAGGAAAACGCAAACTGCTGCAGAGGCAGAGGAAGCAGAAGCAAATCACTAGGGAGTCCTTGAAACAAAATAAATCCAACTTTTTCAGAAGCAGACTTTAAATTTAGATTCTCCATCTTTCTTCCCAAGGAGCAGGCGGAAGGAGATCATCAGGCTGTTTCCATTATCGCCCACAACTGCCGCCCTATCTTCCATCTCCTCTCTGAGGATCTTGCTTGGGGTGGGGGAGCTGCCCAGGCTCCCACAAGGCGGAGCAGGAGGCAGACTTGAACACCCACCATGATGCTGGGTGGGGCAGCCCTCAGGAACCTCTGCTCCAATTGCCCTGCCCTCCTGGAGCACTGCCCACTGGTGATGCTGAAACAATCAGAGCACAAGAGCAGTTTACCAAGGATGTAGGGCTGCGCACTAAACTCAAAGTGGCCAAGTTCAGAGCCAGCATTCCTGGCACGGGTTGGAGGCCAGATATGGCCTGGGTCCCCCGGGGTCCCTCAATGTAACTGCAAGGCCCCTGGGTCCCAGCAGCTCTTGCCCATACAGGCTGCAGTCCTGTGCATTTGCTGGACACTGGCCAGTGCAGCTTTCGGAGCTCTCTTCTCTCTATGACAACTTCCCACAGGACTCTGTGCTTGAAGACCATTATGTAGGCTGACTTGTGTCCGTCCCTCAAAATCCATATGTGGACATCTTATCCCTCAGACTGTGACTATTTGGAGATTATATCTTTAAAAAGGAAATCAAGGTAAAATAAGGTCACAGGGAAGGGGTTTAATCCAGCATGACTGATGTTCTAATAGGAAGAAGAATTTAGGACACAGGTGCACATGGGGGAAGACCATGTGGGGACAGCTTCTACAAGCCCAGGAGAGAGGTCTCAGGGGAAAACAACTTTGCCAACACATTAATTTCTGACTTCTAGCCTTCACAATTACAAGAAAATAAACTTCTATTATTTAAACTGCCCGGTCTGTGGCCCATCAGAGCTGTTGTCATATTACCCTTGATGTGCTAAATGTCACCAAAGGGTCTTCATTTCACTATTTCCTTTATCTTCAGGTAAAGAAAAAAGTCACTGGGGTCCAGATCAGGTGAGTAGGGAGGGTTCTCCAATATAATTATTTGTTCACTGGCTAAAAACTCCCTCATAGACAGTGCTGTGTTAGCTGGTGTATTGTTGTGATGCAAGGGCCGCGAGTTGTTGGCAAAAAATTCAGGTCATTTTCATTTAACTTTTTCATGCAACCTTTTCAGCACTTTCATATAGTAAAACTGTTTGTCCAGTTAGTAAAACTTCACAATAAACCATCCCTTTGGTATCAAAAAATGTTCAGCAACTTCGTTTTGACTCTCTATTTGGACTGATGGAACATTTTTGGATGTAGAGAATTGGCTGACTTCCATTGTGCGTGTTGACACTTTGTTTCAGGGTCATACTGGTACACCTATGTTTCATCACCAGTGATAATGTGACCTAAAATATTGTCTTGCCTCTACAAAAAGTCTTGGCAATCTTTGACTCTCCTTTGCTTCTGTTTATTGGCGAGCTCCTATGATGACAGATCTATTGGCCATTCCAGAAAAAGAGTTCCAAAATTGTTTTGAAGGGTGGCCTAGGTGCTGACATCAGTAGAGCCATCCAAGAGGAGTACTTTGAATGTGACCATAGTGAAATTCAGCAATAAAGTACGTAACGCTTTTTCTAGAATGAGTTCATGAACTTAATCATCATATCTTTTTTTTTTTTTGAGACAGAGCCTCAAGCTGTCCCCCTGGGTAGAGTGCTGTGGCATTACAGCTCACAGTAACCTCCAACTCCTGGGCTCAAGCGAGTCTCTTGCCTCTGCCTCCCAAG